>JAMZAV010004162.1:0-58493 GCA_024449915.1 Sweltsa coloradensis
TATTAATTCATAATGTTTGTTGTTGTTAGTTGGCAAAGGCGCTTACCTTGAATGTGGGGAACCCGGATCCAACCTAGTGGGGATGGTTTTTATTTTCCGGATTGTGATAATATTTGTCCTAGCCTATGAATAATAAATGTGACTTTAGAGCCGTCCTAGCAACGAGGCACTTAATACATGCAAAGTTTTTTGAATCTGCCTTGTTGATTCTGGCACAGTCCGCGGGTGTTTCGCATTATCCATTCACCGATTGCTAGTAGTTATATTTCCGTTAAAAAAATATCGATGTTTGGTTGGTTATCGCTCACTTGTCGACTGTGTCTGCGCCTACAGGGTTGGCTTGGTCGCTTTGGTTAAATGTCTCCCACTGAAAATCAGTTAGGCTTTATGACTAAACGGGTAAACTTTAAATACGAATTGATTTTATTTATTTGTTTGTTGCTATTGTTTTTACACTTTTAAAATCATCAGGGTTTCAGATACAAAGTAAAATTAGAATGTTAATGTTCGTTTTTTATGTCTTTTGTCTAGATATCGTCCAGTCATTTTGACTTGAAGGCTATTTTTTTGACGCTCCGCACCCACGACCATAGACAGGATATTCTCTAATCACGAACCTGTTGATAAGAATTGTCAATGAAAACTTCAACCTTACCAAATTATGTTTGAATTTCGCATTGTACCAACCAGCCGTAAAGCTTTTCAAAGGTCTCCCAGAAGTTTGCAGCTTAAAAGAGCTAAATGTGAGATGTTCGTTGGAACCAATTCAATGATCAGGCTCTGCCTGGAATACCTCACAGTTAAATGTAACGGTATGATAGAACTGTCTATGGGCATGAAGTCTCTGAGCAAAACACAAATTGACATATTTTGCGAAAAGATGCAGTTTACAGTAGAGGTTTTGAATTTCCAGTACGGAAGAATGAACGATGAATGCATTCAGTGCATTCTCGATAAATGCAAGAAATCGAGAGTCCTCGGGATAACTTATGCGATCAATATGACAAAAACCACTACAGCAAACATTGCTTAGCTGAAAAATCTCGTCCCTCACGATAACAAGTGCCAATAAGATAGAAGCAAAGTCGTGGGAGTCCTGATTTATCGATACAAACATTTAAGACCTGACGCAACACAACCTCGAATCTTCTTTTCTTGTGAAACGACAGCGTTCTGCTCGCAATAGCTGAAAAACCTGCAATCTCTCGAAAGTATAAACTTAGACCGGGGGTGCCCAACGTACGGCCCGCGGGCCGCATGCGGCCCGCCAAGCTTGGTCTGGCCCGCACACTCAAACACGGACCCGCGATTTTTTTTTTTTAAATCTGAATTAAAGTGCAACGAAAACGATATTGGCACTCCCTGTGTGTCGCTACAATGATATGGGACTGAATGTACTTTAAGGCTAGTTTTGATTCCGGCCCAAGCTTTTAGCTTAGTTTCTTAGATGTCGAGGAGGGAATGTCTCCATTATTTTTTTTAGCAACATAAATTGTAAAATAGGCCTAGATAGCGAGTGCTGCTTATTTAACAAAATGTGGACCGATCTTTATTTTGTGTGCCACAAAACGATATAATTAAAAGTGAGTATGGGAAATACAAAGGGTATTTTACAAAGCAAAACCTTGTATCTCCACAATTAACGATCAAAAAGAAGATAATTGAGAACCAAGCATCTGTCCGTGCTAGTTATCAGGTTGCCCACTTATTAGCTAGGAGGAAGACCATTCTCTGATTGAGTTGTCAAGTAATACAATGACAAGAATAGGGAGGATTGCATTATTATTCCACAATCTATAGCCTATTACAATTACGTTAAATTTTAGGTGATATTAGGGCATTTTATGATGTGGCCCCACCAACATTTAAAATTTATGCCATGTGGCCCAACTCTATATAAAGTTGGGCACCCCTGCCTTAGACCATTGCACCTCAATCACCGAAGCAGGGATCACTAACTAATTCAGATCGTGCCAAGCACTTAAAAGTGCACATCAATGTGGTTTGCAATCTTGCTGATGTACTACCAGAGATCCCAGCATATAGTGGGGGAGCATAGGGTAAGAAAACATGGTTCCGTGGCAGCTTAGTGAAAGAGCTATGTATTGGTATCAATCGTTTTCTATTGATCCAAAATAACAATTTTGTTTGGGAGAGTCTTGTTTTTGCTGAGACCGGGCCATATCTAAAACAAATGGCCGCCGTTTTCAAATTTTTAAAACTAGCGTATCTTCGTAAATTTTTTGACCTTTCATTTAAAAGCTCCCTTTCAAAAGGAAAATATAGAAATTTAAATAATGTGTAAAATTTTTTCCAAAAACCCAAATATGTTTGGGGTTATTTAAAAAAACCCTTTAAACTGTTTACTTTACATTTTTCTCGCTTGGAACAATTTACTAGGTAAAAAAGGTTTACTTTTTCCCCAATTGCTTTTTGGTGGATTATTTATTTTTTTTTTAATGAATCTATGCATTTTTTTTTCTGACAATTATAGCCTGAGTTTATTTAATTGAAGCAGGGCATGTTTAATAAATAGCTACTACTGGTTCTTTATTTTTTTATTACATTTTTGTCGAGACACAATTGGTGAAACTTTAGTTTTTTGGTATCAATCGTTTCGTTATAAACCGGGATTTAAAAACTTTTTTGAGAATTTTAATTTCGTTTTTTTTTACTGAGACCTTTCCCTGGGCAAAACAAGAGGGGCCGTCATTGCACTTTAAAACAAAAATATCTTTAAAAGTTTTCGCCGATTTCAACTCTAAAGGTACCGTTCAAAAGGTAGAAAAAAGACTAAAAAACTAAAACCAACAATTTTCCAGAAAGTTTAATTTTTTGAGTTATGTTTTTTTTGAATTTTTAGTAATTTTAAACGATTTTTTCAGAGCACAACAGGTGAAAAAAATATGTATGGGGAATCAATCGATTCGTTATAAACCGTAATTTAAAAATTTTTAAGGGGAAAAAAATTTCGTTTTTTACTGGCCCTTTTCCCATGGCAAAAAACAAGATGGCCCCCGCCAATGACCGTTTGACTGCTATATTAAGTAAAAACCCATTTTAATTCACGACACCGTTGAAAAGGTAATTAAAGACGAATAACTATGTTTTTTACCTTTTGTTGAAACTTAATATTTATGGGGTTTAGTTAAAAAAACTTAAATTTTTACCACACTCGCATTTTTATGGATCTTAGGGCCATATTCTAATCCAAAAGGGTTTTTTGAATATTTTTTTGGCTTGTTTTTTTCCGTAAAATATCTCTTTTTTTTAAATTCAATGAGTTTTTTACATTTTATGTTCCGCAAATACTCCCGAGATTGTATTTGAAGCGACGGCATGTGAAAATGAATAATATTCATAGTATTTGATCTTGATTTTTGAAACACATTTCCCCAGGCACAAAATTTTAAAAAAATTTTTATTGGTATAATCGTTTCGTTTGAAAGAACTTTAACAATTTTGATGAGGTCCCCGTCGCAAAAAAGATGCCGCCAAAAAAAAAAACTTGTAAGTTAAAAATTTTTCTAAGGTATTGACAGACCAATTTTTCAAAGGTACCGTTGGAAAGGTACAAAGTAGAAAAAAATTATAATTTGCTATTTTCACGAAATTTTTAATTATTAACTGAGGTTATCTTGTTGTAGGAAAACTATGACGCTGTTATTTTGGGTACCATAGCAAAAATTAAAAAAAACTTCCTCCCCCGGAAATTAAACCCGGGACCAGCGGAAACAGAAATTTCATTGACAGCCAGACCCCGGGGTGTTTCTAATTCAAATTATTCACAATCATCATCCATCCCAGCCCAAAACCGATCAGTACGTACACATAAACACAAAAATACTGATGCAAATCTGCTGAAGAAAATTTGTCTAGGGAATTTTTGCTAAAGGAAGGGTTTTTTCCAAATAAATCATTCAAAAGGCCCTCAGACAACAAACTAACTAAAACACTAGCCGTGTTCCTGTTCTTTAAAAACATTTCCTTTCATTTTCCCCCTTTTTTAGCACAAGCCACTACCTTCTAGGTGGATGTGGTCCTTATTTTTTCTTAAACTCTCCTTCTTTCTGTCGGTTTTTTTTATGTTTTGTTGCAAAATTTTTTTCCTATTTGGTCCCTTTTCTATAACATAAGGCAAATATCAGTTTGCAAGTGGTTCTTTTTTTTACTGTCCCTACATTTTTTTCCGAGTTATTTTGTCGTCTGGGGGCCTTTTTTGAAGATTCTATTTGAAAACCATTCTCTTGAGCAAAATTCCCCCGTAACGAAATTCTTCTTCGCATGATTTGCACAGCTATTCTGTTATTAGTGTACGCTATGATCGGTTTTTGGACTGGGATGGGTGATGATTGAATTAGAATTTGACACACCCCGGGGTCTAGCTGTCAAAAGTCATACTTTTTCCCGTGGTCCCGGGGTTTAATTTTCCGGTGGGGAATTTTTTTAATTTTTTCTAGGTACCAAAAATAACAGCGTCATAGTTTCCCACAAAAAGATAAACCCCAGTTTAAAAATTAAGTTTTTGTGAAATACAATTTTTAATTTTTTTTCTACTTTAGTTACCTTTTCCAAAAGGTACCTTTTAAATTGGGCTGTCAATTACCTAGAAAAAATATAACTTACAAAGTTTTTTTTTTTTGGCGGGCCTCTTTTTTTTGGACGGGGACCTCTCAAAATTTTTAAAATTCGTTTCATAAAGAACGTTTATACCGAACATAATTCTTTAATCAAAAATTGTGTCGCAAATGTGTTTTTAACATCAGATCAAAAACTCGATCATAATTATTCCATTTACAATGCCGTCCTTCAAATACATTATCTCGGGATGTATTTGTCGGAACATAAATGTAAAAACTCTTGAAAACATAAAAAGATATTTTACGGTAAACAAGCCAAACATATTCAAAAAAAGTTTTTTTCATGTAGATATATGCGCCTAAGACCATAACGATGACAGTTGGTAAATAATTTTTAAATTTTTGTAACATAAACCCCCTAAATATTAAAGTTTCAACAAAAAGGTAAAATACTTTTTTTCATTTTTTATTTTCAACGGTGTACGTGAATTAAAAAAGGGATAACTTTAAATGATATGCGGTCAAAAGGTTATTTGGGGCGGCCATCGTTTTTTTTTCCATGGGAAGGGCTCTAAAAAATCGAAATTTTTTTTCCCTTAAAAAATTTTTATTACGGGTTTATAACGAATCGATTATTCCCCAACATATTTTTTTCCTTTGTGCTCTGAAAAATCGTTTAAAATTACTAAAATTAAACCAAAAATAACCTCAAAAAAATTAAACTTTTGGAAAATTGTTGGGTTTTTATTTGTAGCTCTTTTACTACCTTTTGAAAAGGGAATTTTGAGTTGAAATTGGGGAAATACTTTTTAAAAAATATTTTTTTTTAAATGGGCAATGACCCCCCATCTTGTTTTTTGCCCAGGGAAGTCCAGTAAAAAAAAAGAAAATTTAAATTCATAAATTTTTTAAGTTTTGGGTTTATAAAGTCGTTTAACCAAATATCTAAAATTTTTTCCCAAAATTTTGTCTCGACAAAAGTAAAAAACTAAGATCAACAGTAGACATATATTTATCTACACATGCCATCGTTTAAATTTAAAAAAAAATCAGGCTTAATTTTCAGAAATAAAAAGCATAGATTCATTAAAAACACAAATAAATAATCCCCCCAAAAAAAGCAACTTGAGGAAAAAGTAAACCTTTTACCAGTAAAAATCGTTCCATAGCGAGAAAGTTAAAGAAAAAATTTTAAGGTTTTTGTAACATAACCCCAAAAATTGGATTTTCGTAAAATTTTTACACATTTTTTTTAAAAATTTTTATCTTTACCTTTCGAATGGTAGCTTTGAAAATTTAAATCGGTCAAATTTACGAAAATACCTATTTAAAATTCGAAAGCGGGCCATCTTGTTTTAGATATGGGCCCGGGCCACCAAAAAATTTAAGCTCTCACCATGAATTTGTTTCTATGGATCAATACAATCGATTGATACCACATACTGCCCCTTTCCCCCGTTTCGGCCACGGAATTATATGCTCCCCTACTAATGTTTTAAGTGGGAGGGCGATCTGAAAGCCAGCATAGAGGTAGACGGTCTTTGGGTTTGGGGCTTCATTAATCTAGGGAATATAGTGAATTTTTGTTTTTGAGGTTTCAACCTAAAAATTTGGGCTAGACCCTGCGTGGCTGATTGCCCAAAACCAATTGCTTTTCCAAAACATTTCAAAATGAAAATGTCTATAATTTTTTTTTTTGGCATATAGTTTTGTGCAAAACTCCCAAACTGAAGAAATGAAGCTAATGTCTTTGACCTCAAGAAAGCAAGATTTTCGTCAAGAACCCGAAGGAAGCGATGCCAGAACTAAAGTTAAATTTTTTAATTTTTTTTTTGAGATCAGTCTTTTATCTGCAGTTTGGGTTTCGCCCCCAGAGAAAGAAGGGGAAAACACCTCTTGGATAAACCCCATAGGAGGCAATCCCAAAGGAAACTTTCAAAAGCTTCGGACCACTATCACTATCTTTAAAAATTAAAAGTATGTGGATGGATTTGGAACAGTGCTTACATAGCTGGTGACAAAAGGTGTTGCAGTACATATGATGAGGGGGATTCACATCAGAAAATGATATACAGCTATAAAAGAAAGAGTACCAGCAGGTTTTGACCGCGTGGACTTTGGGGTAAAACTATAATCTTGGCATAGTAGTATCTACTGTCTATCAAAATGTTACATAAGAGGCAAACTTGATTTCAGGTGTTTAGCAGTCGAATAAGGTCTCTGGTGGAACGGACATACACACTGGTCTCAGTCTGCTCATATCAACTTCTATGAATGGAGGTATTGCCATTAATGGAAGCACATCCCACCCCTCGTGGGGCCCATTTTTGCTTAACGAGAGCATTCACTGTCCTGTTGCACTCCTCTGTATGGAAGGATCTCAGGGAGAGAAGACAGAAACTTCTATCTATACTCTGCTGTATGTGCCCGGGAATAAGGAATGCTTAATTTAAAAAAAAATAAAAAATCTTTGGGCACAGAAATAGTAAACCAAAAACGCGCATCCATCAAAAAGACTGTAAAAAACGTTATTTTATTTACACAAAAGTGAGTTTGAGTTCATTGGCCCTTTTGGATTGGATAGGATTGGATTTTCTTAACGCCTCATATTTATGCAACTTGGCTAATTGAGACGAAGGGAGGGACATAAGGGGTGTGGGATGACGTGGGGGGCAAGGGGTGGACAGGCCTGTGCTGGACTAAACAGCCACAAGCGCAAGGGGAGGGCAGGGGTCCCCCCACGTCGTGGTCGTCTCCGTCTGTGTCATCATCCCGTCGTGTTGTCATTGTCGTCGCCGTCGGGAGGTAGTCAAAGGGAAGGGGAAAGTTTTCCCGACGACGACCCAGAGCTCGCCATTAGTTTTCAGGGAGTAAACTACCATAATCACGGGCCAAACCACGAGGAGGTTGCGAGATGGAATTTGTAGCCTTGATTGGTCCTGCTTAGCAATTTATAGACTAGCAGTGTGAAATAATATAATAAATAAATAAATTGTGTTAAGAGTCTACCCACTCAATTATATAACTGATTTTCAGTAGGAAACATTAAACCAAAGCGACCAAGCCAACCCTGTAGGCCCCGACGTAATTGACGAGTGAGCGATAACCAACCAAAGATCGATATTTGAATAGAAAATGAAAGAAAATTAGTGGTATGAAAAGTGCTAACACCCGCGAATCCACGCCAGAATCAACAAGGCCGATTCAGAACAACTCTGAATTTATTATGTGCTTCGTTGCTGGGGACGGCTCCAAGTGACCGTTTACAAACTCCTAAGACAAGAACTGATGGACCCCAAATGATTAGCCAAGTTGCATAAATATGAGACTTTAAAGCAATATCTAATCCAATCCAGAAGTAAAAAAACTGGAACGAAAAAAACGAACCCTGGACCTACTGCTTGGAAGCAGATACGCTAACAACAAGACCAACGAGCCACAAAACAAAATAAATAGTTTCTTTTATTATGTTGAACATGGCCAAAATGGGTTTTTAGAGGTTATTTGGGGAACTCTTTATGTGCATGGCGATATCATTTGACCAATTTTTATTATACCTACCTTCAATGCCGACCCAACGCAGAGTTGGATGTGACAACAGATATTGATGTATACGATAATGAACTTATGGCTGTTTGGACTTATGTTCCAGTGGTGACCCTGGCGTCAAATTGTGCGGGCGCAGCGAGGGACCTGTGATGCCGCAAAACAAGGTGTGAAGTATGAGAAATTATTTTAGCTCTGGTATTTCTAAGAAGAGTCAAGCACGGGCCATTACTTTTCACTTGGGGTCGAATGTGGGACACGTACACCCATTTGAGACATATTTTATTTGCCCAAAAGAGGAAAGGGGAGTGATGGGAAGGTGGGAGTGGAAAGCAGCTCCACCGCCTCTCTAACGATTCGGGGCACCTCATATTCCCTTTGGATAAGGTTTTAGCTTATCAAAGTTAAATCCATGCTCCTTGTCGAAAGCATTTGGAAAAGAGCTGAGGTGGTTTCCATACTCTAACTGCAATTCTATGTTCGTCGATGCGGACAAATATTTTGCGGTTAGTTCTTCCTACGTTTAAATCTTTTCGCAACTTCCGCCCCTGAATTTCGTATATACCATAGGGCTTGATAGGAATTGTGTCTTTTGCGTTGCGTAACATCGATGATATCTTCCGTCCGTGCTAAAAACAATTCTTATATTCGGGTTTTTGAGTAAACGGCTTATTTTATCAGTGGTTCCTTGGACGTAAGGCAGAAACGCCGTTGAAATGGGTTCATCTTTTGGAATATCTTGATCAACAGGTTATAAGATATAAGATGGGGCTTATCATTGTGGAAGTACAAGCAAAGACTCACCTTACAGCAGCTGTTAGGTATCTAATGGCCCCTTCTTTTCTACTATATCTTCATTTGTTGCAGGCTGCTTACCAGAAGTTATACAAGTTATTGCCTTGGCAAAAACTTTCAATATATGCAGACACATAAGGATTAGGGTCCGTAAGTTTGTCAGGGGAAACCCAGAGACATTTGATTCGATGATGTGGGCCTCGATTAATGTAGCCATACTTACATGGTCGCAAAAAATAAAACAAGATGCAACATCGTAGTTCTTCTTACTGACCTGGAAATATTGGCATGCGTTTCGCGTGCTGGAGTTGTTTCGCTCATGTAAGACACATTCAATTTAAACATCAAATCAAATCAACGACGACGACGTGAGAAACTAGGGCTCTGCAACCGGTTAGGTAATATTGTGCCGCCTGTGATATTGAAAGATGATATAATGAGTTTATGGTGTGTTTGATTGGATTGGATATTGCTTTACGTCTCATATTTATGCAACTTGGCTAATCGAGACGAAGGGAGGGACGTAAGGGATGACGCGGGTGGACAAAGGGTGGACAGACCAGTGCTGGTCAGAACCAGCCACAAGCGTTGACAAGGTTGACACGACGCATTGGGAACCACCGCAATCTCGATTGTAGGCACGTAAACAAACGTATCCAGACGCACGGTGAGTGCGCGATGCAATAGCGCGTCCAGTTGCAGTGCGCTGTTGAAATACAAACCGCCAAGTTTGAATATTTACATAAAAACATGATTCCTTTTAAAATAAACACGAGGAGTGGATACAGTACGTTTTATCGTGTAATGTAATTTAAAAATTATCATTTTAGATATTATATTAAAAATTAGTTTTTTAACTTGATATCAAAATGTTTTTGATTTCAATAAATTTCAATAGACTATTTTGCTTAAATTTTAAATTCAATTTAAACGACACAACAACAACAACACAACAACAACAACAACAACAACACAACAAGATTACGTCGTGCAAAATACACCCGTCACGCAAGGCCCCACAACAGGTATGTCCCGTAGTCTGGTCTCGCCATGTACCACCTATAAAAACTTTGTAAAAGACCAGAACGTGACATTTTTTTGGATTTGGATCGACGACGACGACTACTCCTTGCCACACTTACAACGTATCGCCTGACCTACATGGTGTGGTGCGTTTCGACGAGCTAGTCGCGTTCACATCGCCTACCCTCTGGATTCACAAGAGATTGCAGGTCTGGGCACACAACATCCAGACGACAACTTGCAAGATTGGCGGGGTGATCTACCTTCGACCTCCCCCGCACCCGTTGCCGTGATTATAGACGACGACGACAATTCGACACCACCGACCACCCTAGACGCCCATGTCGACGTTGCCACCGACACATTCTTTGACGACGACTACGAGAATGCAATGATGCACGTCGACATTGGCGAGTTGGTTGCTCTCGACGACGCCCGCGTACCACCGCATTTCGTCACACCTCCCGGTCCGGTCCGGTAGCTACTTGGTTTGGGGTCTCGCCCATACAACAAGTCTCTGAGCGCACAACGACGACGACAACAACACCAGAAAGTGTCTATTGGAAATTCGATGAGGTACTCGAGCGACTCGACATGACTGCCGCCGTCTTTCTGCACGAATTAGCAGACACCACATACGATGCGGCCTTGTCGGCAATCGACTTGGACAATTTGTCTGTTCAACCTCCAACTACCCCAAACGAGTGCGTCGTCGCGACGGCTATTCCGCCACCCGTTTGTGCGTCTCGTCACCCGCTCCTGGACGTGACGATGGTTTCCGAACAAGATGGTGGTCCGAGACGCGAGTCACGTGGACGTCGAGCGCTAGATTTTGACAGTTTAGATGTGGACTGTGTCTCGGTCGTATCTTCGTCACTAGTCCTTCGGCGTGCATCTGTAAAAACGCTTCATCCCGGTACTGTTTTCGAAACAGAAGACGAGGACGACGACGCTGACGACGTTGCAGTCGGCCAAAACGGCTATCCTTACGTGGTTCCTCTCGAAATTTTGAGGCAAATTGAGTATTGGATGTAAGACCCATTTTGTATCGAGTATTAGTATTAGTAGTTTTAGGGCGCTTCAACGGCGCTGTCACTGAACCAAGTAGCCTAGTAGAATGCACAAACCAATCAGGACACAACTCAAATCAATAGTAACATTGTTACCACTTCTATTTCCGCTGCTCACCGGGCAGCACACTAACAACACTACATATCATATTGCAAATGGTATTAGAATCCAGTCAGCACACGTCATCTAAATAACCTCTTACTCCAATCCTACAAATCGATCTGGGTCGCATAAGGAAGAAAAGAAGTGAAGAGAAACGTTGCGAAGAACACTGCTAAATAGAAACAGACAACCGCACCTTTAATAGACTTCCCGCACCTCTCACTTGCGAACCCCACAATGGTTATCCCCTGTCAGACACTTTCACCCCACCCAAAACCACCCTACCAACATACACAGTATTCTAGATCAAGACTTATCTGCCGACGACAAAATGAACGAACCAGGAGATGACGTCACCTCCTCCTCAGAATTCGAGGACAACAGACATAATTATCATAAATGAAAGTAACTTTTCAAGCGAAGCACCACAAAAAAGCGAGGCGTATAATAACTTTATATAATAGGTATGTATGAGTACAAAAATGTTTTTGACCATTAATTGAACTATGAGAAATTTCGGGCCTCTCACCAGCTTCACATAAGTTCTTCCTAGGTTAATATTTACAATTTAGTTAAAACTAATATCGTGGAGCTGTATGCGTGGGATGCTAGCTGAAGCTCGTTGGTCCTGTTGATAGGTGTCCACGCTTCCAATGCACACGGTTGCGGGTTCGATTATTTTGGCGACATGATGTGCTCGGACTACTTTAAATAATTAGATTGTTGATTGGATATTGCTTTACGTCTCATATTTATGCAACTTGGGCTAATCGAGACGAAAGGAGGGACGTAAGGGGGACAAGGGGTGGATAGGCTTGTGCTGGTCAGAACCAGCCACAAGCATACGGGGAGGTAGTCAAAGGGAAGGGAAAGTTCCCCGACGACGACCCAGAGCTCGCCATTACTTTCAGGGAGAAGAACTCCCATAATCGCGGGCCAAACCACGAGAAGGTTGCGAGTTGGAATTTGATGGCCCTTGATGATAATAATGTGTTATTAGTGTCAAAGGATAGTTCTTTTGAAGTGTTAGGCATAAAAATGATTATTTTAATTATTTATGAACGTTTATTTTGCGAATATAACATTCTTTTCAAATGCTCAAGCCGTGATGACAGCTGAAAATTAATTGATTAATATTTTCATGATTGGAATTGATTTCAATCAAAACAATGTTGGGCTTAAATTTTCAACAAGGTTAGTTTTAAATAATGGTCAAACACCTATACTGTATATTTACACACACTATCGGAAGTAAGGTTCACCGACGACGACCGAAAGAGCTCGCCTCTAGTTTCGGGGAATAAATTACTCCTTACATACTTGATTGTGTGTGCCAGATGACTTTTTCTCTTTTCTCGCCTCTAAGATTAGCTGAGCCATGCTCTGGGTCAATTCTGACCCGGGTCCAGGAGGGGGAATAGAAAAGTGAAACAACGAAAAAGAGGTCAAAAATGTTGAGCGGTTATTGAAGATATTTAAAAAATACTTATAGTATTACACAGTTAATTCAAATACATACAGCAGCGTCACAAGGTAATCATACCGCAAAATGTATTCTCTGTCAAATTCCAACTTCAAAAAGTAATTTTTTCATTGGTCAGAGAGAACCATACAATACCGTATTGTCTGGCGTATTTCCTCGCATAAATTGTAGGTAAAGTAACTATAGTGTTACTTTAAATCATTCATTATAAACCGAATTAAAATATCATATATTTTTCCATCTTAAGTTTATACCTCAAAATTTTGTTTTACAGGTGTGCCCGTGCCCGCAGACTGACTTTCTTCCAGGCTCATAGAATATCTTAACACCCATAGTAGGCTAGATACGCAGTCTCCAATACCTCCGCACAGGCGCGAGTGTACCAAATTGAAGCGTCAATCTCACCCATTCAAGATGGCGGTTTGGCGTTTCAATTTATGCTTTTTTAATGCAATAAAGTATTTTTCTGGATTGTTTGACATGGTTTTAGCTTGTGCAGCATGGTATTGAACAAACAGAAACAATGCAAAGTTATTGCATACGGGAATTTAGTAATCATTTGGTTTTAAAGTCTGATATGCTCACCTGCCAAACTGGCGGCCATCTTTAAAAATATTTTTCGATTAATCGCTCCCATCTAATTAACATGCAAACTCACCCATTCAAGATGGATTCCAATTGTCCCGGAAGTGAACCGCTGACTGCTAGTCTAGCCAATTATATGGGATGTCTATGTCCAGGCTCCATACAGGAACACCCAAAACCACATCGGGTTTTGCGTTGAAGTGTCAGAATGATCAATGGAGTGGTTGGTAGCAGGAAGCTGTCGCTAAATAGACAACAAGCCCCAAAACAAATTAAAACAACAAAAAACTTTTTATTTTATCCAAATTGAAAAACAATCAAACAAAAATTCACTGTCACTCAAAGTCAAACAGCTGTTGAGAAAAACAATTACCAACCTTAGAAGAGTGCGCCGGTCTAGCTCAAGTCAGTAGTCTTGCCAACTGCTGAAGTTTAATTTAAGAAAACTGAAATAAAATATTGAGTGGGACAGACAGACAACGAAAGGTTAACACAAATTAAACAAAAACCAGTTTAAAAATACAATTATAATGAATCAAATCAAGTTGTTACCATTTAAAATTACAAAAACATGTATCAAATTCTCAAAGTTCCCAATAATAAAAGTTCTCATTAAATTTAAAAATTTCTCAATAATAAAATGTTCTCAGTAATAAAAAGTTAGCCAGCCATTTTATAAAAGTTCGTTCGTAGATAGCAAGTTTGTTTTACCGTGTTATCGCGATTCGTAGATTTGTAGATATTGACCAGGTCCAGGGGTCAATTCTCGCCCAAGTTCCAAGTTCCAAATTCTCGCCAAAGTTCTCGCCCCGTTCCAAGTTCCAAAATCCAAACGATCGAAGTTCCAAATTCTCGCCCAAGTCCGGGTTGATCCGCCCTGTCTAGAGCCCCAAACCCCGGGACGTGAAGTCTCCTCGAGAGACCAAGTAAGTTTTGTTTTTTGAAGAATCATCCTTCTTTTGCTTGCGTTCGTTTCGACTGAAGATTTTGTGACGTAGTCACGGAAATTGAGGTTTGTAATTGGCTTAGTCTATTACGGCCCTGGTGATTAGGCAGAAGGGGGGGTATGTTTGCGGTCCCACGGCTCAAAAAACGTGACGTAGTTGCATGATGAAACTCAGATAGATTTTATTGATACCAACCATTCAAAAGATGCATAGCAATCACAACAAGTCCCCCGGGACTTGTCATTCCGTCGGAGATTTATGCACGCACGTGCAAGTTGTGTTGCGCAAATGTTGATGAAAGTAATGTTTCCCCCACTCCACAAGCTATGTGTGACGTCACTGAATGACCAGAGTTCACGTGCACTTGCCGATAATGTAGCGCAGTGAACGAGAAAACATTCCATTCCCCCCAATAAGATTACGACTGTGACATGTTTATGATTCCTGCACACAGAGTACAGGGGACATCGATTACGTAATCACCGCAGCTGGCCATGGCATGACGCCCGCGGATACGAAGCACAAACACTAGTCTTATTTATTACGCGTGGCTGATAAATTGTCATAACACAATAAATGAAATATTATTGGCTGAATTAGTTCATGTAATTATTTAAATGTAATTAATTTTTCAAAATAATTATTACAATTTGAAAGGCGGAACAAATTAATATTTAAATATCTTTGAAATTGTCTCATATCAGACCAAAAGGTTACAAAGCACTGGGCCCCCCCAACCGTTCTATTAGCCTGCTTAATTTTCAATGAGATGGCCATAAATGGAATTTGGAATAATTTAGTTAAAGGGCGCGTCAACCGTAGGCCATAATGCGCTATATAGCCTACGAAATATGCGAAAAAGTTTCCCTGCTGGTCAGAACCAGCCAGGGGTATTGGGCCAAAGAGGGGGTTGTGGTTACATCACGTCCCGGTTCTCATCATCTTTGTCATCGTTCGTGGCGAAAAAAAGTTTGAATATCATAAATCCCGAGAAAAAAAATCATGACTAATGGAAACTACAGTCGCAGATTGGGGTTGGATTGGATGTTGCTTAACGTCTCATATTTATGCAACTTTGGGTTATCGAGACGAAGGATGGAAAGTTTAAAGGGGTGACGCGGGGGGACAAGGGGTGGACAGGCATGTGCTGGTCAGAACCAGCCACAAGCGTATCCACACTGAACATTAGTTGGATGAGCGTAGCGAGCGTAGCGAGCGAAGCGAAGATTCCATTTCACTACACTGGAAAAAAAATCCGGAATGTTTTTTTTTCTTTCTTTTTTTTATTTTTGTGTGTTTGTTAACACGATTCCGGCTAAAGCGATACTCCGATTGCAATGAAATTTTATTGAGGCCTTCGAAATCTCTGAACTTAGAACTGCCACGTTTTTGAGCGCAATCGGGAAATTTTCTTACACAAAAACGCAATTTTACGTTTTTTTTCGATTTTTAAACAAATTTCTTCGACTTTTAACACTTACATGCTTTATCCGATTGTAATGATTTTTTAACGGAACCTTAATTTTATGAATTAAGATATTCGTGTGAAATTTGAGCGTAATCGAAAAATTATTTCTCATAAAATAGAAATTTTACGTTTTTTCTGTTTTAAAACAATTCTTTGACTTATAACACCTACATGCTTCATCCTATTGTAATGATTTTTCATAGAACCTTAATTTCATGAATTCATATACTCGTGTTAAATTTGAGCGCAATCGAATAATTATTTTCTTATGAAAATTGCAATTTTACGATTTTTTCTTTTTTTTAAATTACGTAAAAATAACGATTTTAAGTAAAATTTTATTTTATAATTTAATTTTAAAAAATTCTTCGACTTAGTAATTATTTTTTCACAGAACAACAGAAAATACGCGTAACACAATGAAGCTCAATGCACCAATACGCTCATCCAACAATGCGGGCGGGACTTAAGCGTTTTCCTAGTAAGCAAGCCACGAGATTCCAATCTCCAATCTCTTTTCCTGAGATCGCCATTAGTCTCAGGGAGTAAAAATCCCCTAATCACGGGCCAAACCACGAGAAAGCCACATCCAGGAAAAAGAACAGGTCACATACTGGGGAACATTGCCGCCAATGGGGACTGTGTCCCTCCTATGCTGGTTGAACGAGTGAGCGTAGCGAACGTAGGATTTCCATTCGACTTAAAACGGCCCTAATTGTTTTGTGCGTGCGTGCGTGCGTGCGTGTGTGTGTGGTGTGTGGTGTGTGTGTGTGTGTATTTTTATTTATTTATTTATTTATTTATTTATAATTGTACCGATAGGGGGAGAAAAACATCTTCCAAAGGATATTTTCTCAAAAACGAGAAACAAAAAGAACATAAATGTGACGGAACATCAAAATGACTTTAAGATATAATGAGAGAAAAATAATAAAAATAAACTAGGAAGAGCCTGATGGGCTTCTTCCTTTCCGTCTAGATACTAAAAACCAAGGAGCAAAATACAATAAACAATGTTAGGGTTTGGGGGTACAAACCCTATCGGTCACTAAAGGAAAACAGATGGTCTTTACAGGGCCAGTGCCCGACAGAAGAGGAGCTCCCCATCAAGGACGGAGCAGAGCGCCTCTCTATCACACCACTTTGCCTCAAAGCCGTCTATCGTCCCTCGCCCAAGGTGCCAAGCATACTCCTTGAGGAGTCGGGACTTCAGACGGGCTTTGAGGACCACTTCGTAGGGAGACGGCACCCTGCCGTCCTTGAAGAAGCAGACTAGTAGCCTGTAGATTGTCCCTTGGCCAACACGAGAACGAAGTTGGCCAGATCGATTTGACCAATAGTGGAGGTGTTGCGGGCCAGAACCCACATACAAATCTCGGAGAGACAACCTAGGGAGTCCCAGAATGCTTCTTATGAGGGAGTCGGCCAATCGCCACATGGGTTCGGCCTGCCGACAAGGACACCACCATGTGCCCACGCCGACCCCTCCACCAGGCACCAGGGCACAGGCGGGGGGCGACCCAAACCCGCTGAAATAGGAAAATGGGGTCGGCTAGACGGTTCTTTTTGAAGCGCCACACCACCTCGGAATCTAGTCCCAAGGATGGCGGGCGGGCTGGGCCCTTTCCAGTTGATGCGGTCATTGGACCATTGACCCTCGGGCGGAACCGTCTATGCCGAGCCCCTTCACCATGATGTCAAGCAAGGATGGTCCCGCCTGTTGGTCACGGGAAAATAGAGGGACCCACATGCCAGAGAGCGGGCGACGGTAGAAGAGCGATGGTGGCCAGGGTTCAGGACCCGGAATCTCCTTGACCCCCACGAAAGCGGAGGTCACAAAAAGCCCGGATCCTGGTTCCCGTTGATCCTCAGGGCTTCGCGTGTACGACGAGGGCAGTTGTCGAAGCCCTCTAGTGAGTCCACGTCTACCCACTCATCACCGACGAGTAGGTCCCCGAAAGTCCCCATCCCAGTGCAAGACCAGGATGGAATAAACGGGTTGGGTCGCTGTAGGGATCATGAGGTCAGCGTGAGAGGGATGACGCGCAGGCCCCAGACAGTAGATGGGAAGTTTCTTGGCTTTGGTTGAAGTTGAGGGAGAACCAAGCAACCAGAACCGTGCGAAGGAACTGGGACGTTGCTCCGGGCTGCAGGCCCACCGATAAGGGGGTGAAACAAGACTTGCCACCCCAAGACCCAGACGTCGGTTATTTTCCCCGAGGAAGTGTCGGGTCATGGCGTGACAAGGATGGTCGTCCAGTTGGTGCAAAATAGGTGAGCAAAACAAACACCCGAAACATGGCCACCTTGGACGGAAGGTGAACAAGTCCAAGTCCTCCCAGATGAACAGGAGCGCAGAGTTCTCGTAAACGAGTCCAGTGCCTCCTGCCCGCCCATACGAAGTTTGCCAGTTCTCCCTGCATCCGGTTGACAAGAGCCAGAGGGGGAGGTACAATCTGGAACGTGTACCACAGCCTTGGAGCTAGGAACTGGTTGGCAACCAGGACGCGACCACGAAGCGACATGGCCGAACGCCCTAAAACGCCACCTGAGGATTGCAGCGCGGAACTTAACGAGCAGTTCCTCCAGGCTCCCAGCCACTACAGCTGGCGTGTTCCCCAAACAACACCCAGGATTTTAGGCACCGTTTCGCTCGACCAACCCGAAGTCAAGAGGGGTGTCCATACGTCCTGTCCAACTGCCCGACCACAGGCCTGTCGATTTCTCGGCATTGAGCTGCGCTCCGGACTGTGCGGCATAGACGTCGTACACTTCTCGGAGACGGACGAAGTCTCCGTCGTCGGCAAAAAAGCCGAGAAGTCATCGGGCGTAGCCAGAAATAACGAGCCTGCGTTCAGGTTGCCCGGGGGAGAACAAATCCCTGGAGACTCGACCTGCAAAGTCTGGAGGAACGGTTGGGCAGCCAGAGAGAAGAGTAGCCCCGACAGCGGACAACCCTGCCGTATACCACGGCCAAAAGAAAAAGGGTGCCGTGAGCAACACCCTACCCCACGCACAGTGGCCGGCGCCGGCGTAGAGCGTTCGCAGGGTACTCACAAACGACTCTCCGAACCCATAGGTACGGAGAAGGTGAAAGAGATAGTCGTGGTTGACCCTGTCGAACGCTCCCTGTTTGATCCAGGGACAGAATTGCCAGGGGTACTCCCTCTGCGTTGGCGTATTCCCAAGACGTCCCTGTGGCAGGTGGAGACTATCAAAGATCGTCCTCCCGGGAATGCAGTACCCGGTCAGGATGGACCAGGGGGGCCTACTACTAACTTCATCAGGCGCGTTGCCCAGGGCGCGGGCCAGGATCTTGTAGTCCACAGTGAGTAGGGAGATGGGCGCCAGTTCTTGATGTCCATCCTGTCTCCTGATTTCGGCAAAAAGAGTCAAGACGGACTTTCTGAGCCGACTTTTGGAGCTGCCCAACTCCAGAGAGCACTCCGCACTTCCCTGAACGGGTCCGACAGCTCACTCCAGAAGAACGAGTAGAACTCCGAAGTGAAAAACCGGGCTAGCCGGGGGCCTTACCTTTGTTCAAGGAGCCCAGTGCTTCTGTGAGTTCTTGGTGGGAGAAAGGGCGATCGGACTCTCACGTTGAAGACGAGAGAGTGTTGGCAAGGACTCGAACAACGGAGATTCCTCCTCGATGACGACGGGCATAGCACTGTAGAAAGGCATGGAAATGCCGCCTTGCAGCTGTGGCAGAGAGAACGGACCGTCCGACCACGATTCGCCCCTCTAAGCGAAGTTGTTTCAGTGGCTGAATGTCGGTGCCATGTCCCGCGCCAGAATTTGGAGCCGCCGGACTATCTACTGCAAGTAGTTGGTCATATCGAAGTTTGCCACACCCCTCTCGCTTCTTCGCGCGTACGCCTCGCGGACCTGCTCGTTCGCGCGAGCAAGGTCGGCCGTGGTGTTTTCCCGCAAGCAGGGGATCGGACACGATTCGATCGACTCGTCGCTCCCAAAAAAAGGACGAAAGTCTCGTCGCTTAGCTGTCTGCGCAGTCGAACAAATCGTAGTCGTGGTCCCAATTCCTGCTTGAGAGCGTCCCACCAGTGGTGGAGGGAGGTGTAGAGCTGGCGACGGGTCTCAAAAGAGAGAAGGAGCTCGCGCATGCAATCCCCGAAGCTCGGGTCATCAAGGAGGGCGTTATCAAAATCGGGCCCAAAAGGGAGAGACAAACTTGGGCGTTTTTAGAGAGAGGGTTGTGAGCAGGGCCAGGTGTCGGAAAACGAAGTAAGACCTTCACTTCCGTCACCGTGGTCGTGACTTCGGGAGTGGCGTAGAAACGATCGATGCGTGAAGCGCTGTGATAGGGGGCATTACCGACGAAGGTGTATCCCGGGTTTGACGGGATGAAACTCCCCCCCAACAAATCGGAGAAGTCTGGCCGCCATGACTATGTCTCTGAGCTGATTCACTACGGTGGATACCGCCCTTGCCACCCGACCTGTCGATATTGGGATTCAACGTGCAGTTGAAATCCCCCCCAACAAGGAACTGGGCGTCGGGGACCTTGCAACGGCCACGTACATCGCGAATGTGTCGCTCGAGGAGCCCTAAACACATCGAGAGCGACTTGCTGGTCTGAGGCACATAGATGGAATAATATGGAGCGACCGTTTGTGGCGGGGAAACTCCAAAAGAAGTTCTTGAAGATAGCCGGGGTAAAGAATGTTGTGTGCACGAAACACCATGGGGGACGACTTGCGAAGTCCGATCATGGTGCCCGTACACACTTGAACTGGTGGGTTGAAATAGAAGGTATATTTGGATATGAGAAGGGGAAGTGGTGCTGAAGGCGTGTTCGTCTCCTGTAAGAGGACGACGTCGGGAAAATGGCGATCGAGGAAACTAGACAGCTGACTCCACTTGAAGTCGCTGCGGACGCTCTTTGTGTTTAGGGTTAAGATTTTTGCCTCTCCCATGTTGTTTGGCGTCACTCCACTCCATTTGACCCGAGGCTCTCTTGCGAGTTTGACCTGGAGAGAGAGAAACTGTAGTCACCGGACACTAAGAAGAAGTTTTGTGCCTTACGCAGGGTGCCTTGAAGGCGTTCAACCCTGGCCCTTATGGCTCGCACTTCCCTAACGGCCGGCTTGATCAACACCAGCATCTGCAGTAGTCCCTCGACGTCTTGGGTGAAGCGATGAGCAACCTTAAGTGGCTGATCGCAGCCCTTTAAAGTCCGCAAAAGAACTGCAGGAATGCGCAGGTTGACAGCGCGTTGTTTTGGCTCCTCGCTGTTAAGAAGCTCTATGGCGGCCAGGGCTGTTCACCTCACCTTGTGTTTGCCCCCTCGTTTTGCTTTTGACGCTTCTTAGCTGGGGACTCACTGCGTGGCTTTCGCGTTACAGTCACTGGAGTGAAACCATCTCCCTCCACTGGGGTTAGCAGGGATATGGGAGAGGGAGTGTCGCCGCAGTCCATTCCGTTGGTAGCGAGAGCCGTTGCAGAAGACTGGGCCGTGGCCACAGTGGCTGAAGGCTCACCCTGCCCAGCACCCGCGGCCGAGGTGGACGCAATGGCATCCCCATTCCCAACGATGTCCTTCCTCTTTTCGCCGCCAGCCGTACGGGGTGCAGCTCCACCGCCAGATGGGGCTTTGTTTACTGTGACTGTGCAAGCCCTGGCAATGTGTCCAGTCTGCTTACACTTGAAGCACTTAATGTCGTCAAAGCTGAGGAACACGCGATTGCGCTCCCCATCAAAGTCTACCAGAACAGAGTCTGGTAGGTTGATGTTTTCAGCCTTGACGACAAAAATCTGACGGCGAAAACTGTAGACGTGGCCAATGTCAACCTCCTTAACACCAACGGTGATGTACGCCATCGGGGACACGATTCGGACCAGTTTGGCCAACTCGGCCTCGATGGCTCGGTGCGGGATATGGGGGCTGGCATTGGACAGTACCAGGCGCTCGGCGGGAGTGACAAGCCTGCGCGCCGACAAAAACTGGTCCTTGATTTGTATCCCTCCATGGTCAAGCATGAAGGTGTCCACCAAGGCCTTACTCTTCAGATAGAAGCACACGCGGCCCTGGGACATCCTGGAGGCAAAGGTGATGTTTTTGCCCCCGATGACATCGGCCAGGGACCGCATGTACTGCGAGATGGTGACATTCTCTATTGAAGGAAACAGTATGGCCTGGTCCTTCTTTGGACATGCCTGACCAGTGGAGGGTTGATCTGCCCGAACCTGGGGCCGTGTACCCGCGCCCGACGACACAGCCTGGGCCATGGTCGGCTTAGTAACGTTCGGGGTAAGGGCCTCGGGAACGATAGCCGGAGACACCACTGGTAAGGTGGGGGTGGGTAGCACCTGTGGTGAGTTGAGGGTGGGTGACACCATTGGTAATATAGGGGTTGGTGTCGGGGGCAACAATGTTGCTGCGCTGGCTGAACCAGCCACCACAGTAACTGTTGATGCAGCCTCAACAGGGCTGGTCGCTACCTGGACGTCAGATAGCGACCTGTTGAGGCGCGGAGAAACAGGAAGAACGGTTGCAGACTGTTGTGCTGATTCAGTCAGCGCAGCAGGCAGTTGTTTAACAGTGGCAGTGACTGCCGCCAGAGAAGGCCTGAGGGCAGTCACTGTTGAAATCTCAGGGTTGGTGTGCCCCTTGCGATCAAGGGACACATTCACCACCTGTTTAAGCCCTCGCTTAAGGGCCGATTTCATATCCTTACCTGTCCCTGCTTTAGCAGCGGGAACAGGGGTCTTTCTGTGTGTGTGTGTGTGTGTGTGTGTGTGTGTGTGTATGTGTACGTCGAAAATCAGCCGAATCGCTGAACAGATTGCGCTGAAATTTTAAACAGACATCCGGTACGAGTTTATTGAGAACTGCTAACAAAATCAGCAAGATTCATTGCGATTTAAACCTACAAGAAATGATAAACTGAAAAATAGACTTCCAATGTTTAGAAATTATTTTAACGACAATGTTTTAGATTTTGAAAATATATTTTTTGTTTGTTTTTCGCCTGGCCGTGTAATGCCGTGCCCATGCGAGGTCTGTCGAATGTTGGACGTCAAGGTACCCCCAAATTCCGCTCGTAGATTGAGTAAACCTTGCAATATTTTCACGTATTTCGTACTGGCTATGTTTACCATAGTAGGCCCTATTGCCACAGATGATGAACTACACTGCGTTATATGCATTTCAAAACATGTTTAATTATTTTTTAAATACAATCTAGAAATTACAAAATCTTTCCCGACCAGGGGATTGAACCCACGTCTCCCACATTTCGGCTACAAGGGCGCTTTAGCCAACTAGACTAGGGAAACGCCAAAGACGTAGTTAGACGAGTGAGCGAGTCATGTGGTGAGTACCCGACCCGGGAACATTTGCATTTAAATTTGATAATTATATTCGTATAAATAATAGGGTATTGGTGGAAATCACTGTGCCGGAGGTTGCTGTTGTTGGCAGTCTTCAACTGAATATTCCGTGTGACTGCCGGGTCTTGCTTAATGGTAGATTGTTGGTCCGGGAGTTGTGTAAAAGTTTAGGCCATAGTTTAGGCCAAAATGCTCCACTGTAGCCTATGATAGGCTATAGGGAGGCCTAAGGTAAGGGGAAGAAAAGAAATGTTACCGGGTACTCAACACATGGCTCACTCACTCGTCCAACAACGACTTTGGCGTTTCCCTAGTTTAGTAGCGGGACGAGATCTACGTGGCCTAGTGGTAAAAGCATTTAGCCTACCGCACCGAGGTTTGAGGTTCGATGCCCGTTAGTTAGAACTTTTTTATATTTTTATACCCACATATTATTTTTGAGGGATGTTAAATGGGAAATAAAAATCAGGTGATTTTGTTTCATTTTGGAACTTTGTTAATGTTTCACGCTAATACGTTTCGAACACGATTCGCGTTTTGAATGTTCAATTTAAATAACTAGGGAAACGCCAAAGTCGTTGTTAAACGAGTGAGTGAGCCAAGTGTTGAGTACCCAGGAAGATCCCCTTTCCTTTCATACCTAAGGCTGGATCTAGCCCAGTATGGGGAATGATACCGGGTACTATACACATGGCTCACTCACTCGTTTAACAACGACTTTGGCGTTTCCCTAGTATATCAATACATAATTATTATTATGTATATTGCTTAACGTCTCATATTTATGTAACTTGGCTAATCGAGACGAAGGGAGGGACGTAAGGGATGACGCGGTGGGACAAGGGGTGGACAGGACTGTGCGGTCAGAACCAGCCACAAGCATATGGGGAGGGCAGGGGTTCCCCCACGTCGTGGTCGTCTCTGTCTGAGTCATAATCCGTCCGTGTTGTCATTGTCGTCGCCGTCGAGGAGGTAGTCAAAGTGATGGGAAAAGTCCCCGACTACGACCCAGAGCTCGCCATTAGTTTCAGGGAGAGCTCTGGGTCTTAGTCTGGGACTTTCCCCATCCCTTTGACTTGTACCAGTCATAGTGAGGGGAAAATTCCCAAGAACTGGTACCTAGGCAAAACAGATTCCGGTTGGATGCAGGGCCCCATGTTCTTAAAGTACCTACAGTACTTCAAGACATGGCTACTGGACAGTGAAGCCAAGAATCCAGAGCCTACACTGATTTCTTCTCCTGTACTTCTTCTTGTAATTGGCCATAGAAGCCATCTAAATGTCGAGTGCAGTGAGTTTTTCCGAGATAACAGAATTATCCTAAAGTGAATCTACTTAAACGCCACCCACATCCTACACCCGGCGGATGTGGGTATATTTCGACCCCCTAACCCTTTAATTCCCGAATTAATACTAGGAAAACGCTTAAGTCCCGCCGCGTTGTTGGATGAGCGTAATTGGTGCATTGAGCTGCATTGTGTTACGCGTATTATCTGTTGTTCTGTGAAAAAATCATTACTTAGTCGAAGATTTTTTAAAATTAAATTAAATAAAATAAAATTTTACTTAAAATCGTAATTTTTACGTAATTTAAAAAAAGAAAAAATCGTAAAATTGCAATTTTCATAAGAAATAATTATTCGATTGCGCTCAAATTTAACACGAGTATATTAATTCATGAAATTAAGGTTCTATGAAAAATCATTACAATAGGATAATGCATGTAGGTGTTATAAGTCAAAGAATTGTTTTAAAAAAGAAAAAACCCGTAAAATTTCTATTTTCATGAGAAATAATTTTTCGATTACGCTCAAATTTCACACGAATATCTTAATTCATAAAATTAAGGTTCCGTTAAAAAATCATTACAATCGAATAAAGCATGTAAGCGTTAAAAGTCGAAGAAATTGTTTAAAAATCGAAAAAAAAAATCGTAAAATTGCGTTTTTTATAAGAAAAAATTTCCCGATTGCGCTCAAAAACGTGGCAGTTCTAAGTTCAGAGATTTCGAAGGCCTCAATAAAATTTCATCGCAATCGGAGTATCGCTTTAGCCGGAATCGTGTTAACAAACACACAAAAATACAAAAAAAAAGAAAGAAAAAAAAAACATTCCGGATTTTTTATCGGAGATATCCTCTTCATAATTTCTTGTCAGCTAGAACCTGCACCACTGCTGGATATCTTCTTCATGATTTCCTGTCAGTCCAACATACTTAATTTATTTAGTCACTCATTGCACCTCGTTTGTTAAGGGGTAGAAGATATTACCGTTGTGTTATGCCGATTGATTTACCATATAGACAATTATTGTGAGCAGCTAATTTCTAAAGTGGTATTTTAGTGTCACAGTTGTGTTTTGTTTGTCTTTGATACTTCAAGGGGTCCTGAAACTTTGAAGCAAAGCTACCTTTTCTGTAGCTATAGAAAGCTTTAACTGCTTTACCTGTGTCATCTAAACTGCCCCTCATTTCATACCTTTAACCTGACAGCTATGTATCTCTTATTCTAAGGTAGCTTGCTTTATACATTGTTTCTCTATTATGTAATTATTAAGATAAAAACAACACAAGGGAACAATATCAGCAACCGTGTTATTCGTAGTATAATTTATTGTAATTCAACATTGCCCCTTGAAGCTTGTTTTCTTACAACAGCTTACCGTACTTGTAATGGCTGGATAGCTACTAACAAAGTCTGCCCAAGTATGCACTTTTGGTTACAATACAAGTCCACTTTAATTAAAATGTTATAATTATGTAATACTAATAGAACCTATATAAGCTATTATGTTTGCCGTTCATATTAGTCTTTAAAAATTGTTAATTTTCCAGCGATTGCTGTATGTAATTAGCATCTGGGGACTTGTATATGGGCAAAGCAATGATAACTGATAACATCTGAGCTGTTCAGCTTTCGGATTGAACATGGCACTAGAAAAGAATGCATAAATTCTAATATAGCTAATGTCGATATAATATAGTAATATAAATATGTATAGTAATTATTGTGTCACAATAGGTACTGCCAGTGTATTATGTATATCATGTAAATAACTTGTTTTGTTATTATGCAATGAAACCATTGTGTTGGTTGTATTATGAACTGTTACATGTCCAATTCATATTAAAAAGAGACTGACGTAAAAAAAAAAAAACATAACGCAAAACTCACTTTTTTGACATTGGCCCTTCTTGCACCTAGCCACAGTATTATTCTACAGTTTATATCTGCGTGGCCGATATCAAAAATGCCTGACAGAAACAGTAACCTCACCAAGTGACAACCCGTCGTTATGTGTCATCCTAGTAGATCAGAAGACGACGCATTCGCATTCTTATCTTCGGCCACTGGCATGAGCAGGTCAGTTTCCGAGAGTGCGCTTCTCCGGGCTAGGATTGGGAATGGTCTGTGCGTGGTAAAGCTGGATGGACTTGATGAGATAACACCATATTACAAAGACTAGGGACTGTCGTTACTCTCAAGCCTGGTTATTTATTTATTGGATATTGCTTAACGTCTCATATTTTTGCAATTTGGCTAATCAAAACGATGGGAGGGACGTAAGGGATGACGCGGGGGGACAAGGGGGGGACAGACCTGTGCTGGTCAGAACCAGCCACAAGCATATGGGGAGGGCAGGGGTTCCCCACGTAGTGGTCGTCTCAATCTGTGTCATCCGTCGGTGTTGTCATTGTCGTCGCCGTCGGGGAGGTAGTCAAAGGGAAGGGGAAAGTTGCCCGATGACGACCCAGAGCTCGCCATTAGTTTCAGGGAGAAAAACTCCCCTAATCACGGGCCAAATCACGAGAAGGTTGCGAGTTGGAATTTCATGACCCCTCCAGCCTGGTGAGGGGTCATCAAATTCCAACTCACAACCTTTAAACCACGAGAAGGTTGCGAGTTGGAATTTGATTTTTGGATTGGTTGGATATTGCTTTACGTCTCATATTTATGCAACTTGGCTAATCGAGACGAAAGGAGGGACGTAAGGGATGACGCGGGGGGACAAGGGGTGGACAGGCCTGTGCTGGTCAGAACCAGCCACAAGAATATGGGGAGGGCAGGGGTTCCGCCACGTCGTGGTCGTCTCCGTCTGTGTCATCATCCGTCCGTGTTGTCTTTGTCGTCGCCGTCGGGGAGGTAGTCAAAGGGAAGGGGTTCCCCGACGACGACCCAGAGCTCGCCATTAGTTTCAGGGAGTGAAACTCCCCTATTCACGGGCCAAACCGCGAGAAGGTGTCGAGTTGGAATTTGAGAGTGTATTGATGGTGATGAGGGGATTGAGGGTACTGGGTTTTCCAAGGACAAGGCTAAGGTAAAGTATACGTAACTACATAATTTAAAACCAGTGTTGATATATTCTCTTTATTTCGTATGTACATACACATTTTTACGACAAACCCATTATTGTTTTCTTAATCATACTAGGTCGTTTTAATAAATTATCCGTAGTGTGCAGCCTATAAAACTTATGATAATGAGCCGATTAGATGGTGTTTCATGTTTGGAACCAATGCCCTAAACAAAATCTTAAAATTATGATTAACATTAATCCATTGTAGATAAAGGAGCTTCCCAAAGATACGTAAGATGAGGAGGGTGGACCTGTGAAGAACAGTGAAGGACCTGCAGGTGACGACATGGCAATTGTGTTATTGCATATGAGGAGGAAACCATTGAACTTGAGACATGACTGGGTGAGAAAGAAAATACGCCTTCAATATCGAGAAATACGAACGACACTCCTTATCAAAAAGGTAATTTGTAAGAACTAGCACCAGCTTGTAAAGAAGTTATTATTATGTAGACATAGGTAGCACTAACCATATAGTACTGGTACAGAGTATCAAAAAGAGGTTAATTTGGTTGCCCACTCCTTACAAACCAACTGCTAGTTGATACTCGTAGATCAGAGTCTTTTGTTGTGTTGTGCCTACAAACATCTCTTATTCGTCCTAGCAACGAACCACATGATATATATATATTTTTAAATTCGTTGCCAATTTTTAAATTCTAAGTTGTTTTGAATCGGCCTTGTTGACTCTGTTGTTGATCCGTTGGTGTTTGCACTGTCCATACCACCGATTGTTATTTTATATATTTTTATTTATTTTCATTTTCATTTTTATTATTTAAATATTGGTTATTTGTTATTTAAGAATGAATGATATTTGATATTATTATACCAAAATTTATGTGTCATAAATTAAAATCAATAATGATCATATTTTTTATTTTATTTCTAGATCAAGTTAATGCTTACCAGACGAAAAACCACATAAGGCGGCCAAATAACGAAACAGCATATGACCGGACAGCAGAATCTTTCAAGGCTGTTGAGGACGAAAAACTGACTGTTTTGAGGGAAATTCGTAACTCGCTCAGCAGCCTTGAAAACGTCGCAAAACAAACATTTAGAGTTTTCAAAAAAAAAAGCGAGTGCACAAGAGAGGATTGCCGCAGCCAAAGAGGCAAAGAACATGCGCCCCAACAGTTCCGACATATAATAAGTGGAACTTCAAGTGTGGCAAGCGAACGTCAAAACAATAAAATCACGTTCCGTTTGCTGCCTCGCTGCCTTCGACGTCATGTGTTTGGCTTCCATTATCGACGGATAGCTCATTTTCAAACATCAGGGTGACCAGTGCGTAGATGACTATAATTGGAATGGATATTGCTTTACGTCTCATGTTTATGCAAATTGACTAATCGAGACGATAGTATAAGTATAAGTAGTTTAAGGACGCTTCAACGGCAAAGATTATTCGCGCCTCCAAGATATTTAGTTGACTATGTATGGATGTAAAATACGGTAAATTAAATGTGTTTTTCAAATCATTGTTACTATGCTCAGCCCTCTATAACAAATTACCAGCAGACATCAAACTCATTGGATGAGCGTAGCGAGCGTAGCGAGCGAAGCGAAGATTCCATTTCACTACACTGGAGAAAAAAATCCGGAATGTTTTTTTTTTTTCTTTTTTTTTTTTTGTATTTTTGTCTGTTTGTCCACACGATTCCGGCTAAACCGATACTCCGATTGCGATGAAATTTTATGGAGGCCTTCGAAATCTCTGAACTTAGAACTGCCACGTTTTTTGAGCGCAATCGGAAAATTTTTTCTATGAAAATCGCAATTTTACAATTTTTTTCAATTTTTAAAAAATTTCTTCGGCTTATAACACCTACATGCTTTATCCGATTTTAATGATTTTTGCACAGAACCTTTATTTTATGAATTAAGATATTTTTGTGAAATTTGAGTGCAATTGAAAAAATATTTATCATAAAAATCGAAATTTTACAGGTTTTTTCTTTTTTCAAACAATTCTTTGACTTATAACACCTACATGCTTTATCCGATAGTAATGATTTTTTCGCAGAACCTTTATTTTATGAATTAATATATTAGTGTAAAATTTGAGCGCAATCGAGAAATTATTTCTTATAAAAATCGCAATTTTACGATTTTTTGAACAATTACGATTAATTAAAGAAAATTAAAAAAAAATTAGTTTATTTTTAATTTAATTTAATTAAATTTTTAAAAAAATTCAACTTAGTAATGATTTTGCCACAGAACAACAGAAAATTCACATAACACATGGCAGCTCAATGCACCAATTACGCTCATCCAACAACGCGGCGGGACTTAAGCGTTTTCCTAGTAAATACAAGCAGGCACATAATTTTTAAGGCTAGAGTAAAATCATTTCTGCTTGACAAGTGTTTTTATTAATTCATTGATGAATTTGTAAATCAGAATGACCGACAAAACTAAACTAATAAACAGTCTTTAATTATGTCAGCACCCTGCACTATGCCTTGGGTATGTTTATATGCTTGTCCGTATAATGTTTTGTCAACTTAAACTTACCCTTTTAAGTTATTAACTTTTGTTCTAGACTGAATTATAATTATTATAAGTATTTTAAGTATGCTCTACCTAGAATAGATACCTAGGTATATAAAGTATATCTGTGTATAAGAATATCTACTCTTTCACACTCTCTTCGGAGCAGTGCATATCTGTACCATGTACACGATCAAAATGAAGTAAAGAATTATTATTATTATTATTATTAGTTAGTTAGTGTTGTTTTAGGGCACTCAACAGTAGAGTTATCAGTGCCTATGTCAAGTGGTTTGGAATCTTCCAAATTTTCTTTTTCCATAATTGTGGATGAACATCATGTTTTCTTCTTTCCAAGGGGAGGAACGTAAGGAGCGACGCGGAAGGACAAGGGGTGGACAGGCCTGTGCTGGTCAGAACCAGCCACAAGCGTATGGGGAGGGCAGGGGTTTTCCCACGTCATGGTCGTCTCCGTCTTGTGTTCAATTCATTGTCTATCTGAGAAGTTATCTTTTTGAAAATTTGTTATAAAAATGTAACATCCATATCCATATGCTATGGGTATAAAAAATAAAAATTATGGTTTAGGACACGCAGGCATGGCAAAGTTTTCATCTCAACATTATTGATACTTATAGGTCTGTGTATAAAAAAAAAATTAAAATTTATTGTAGGCAAAGAAGTTACAATTGTAACACTCCGTGCAGAACTCGAGACTTCTGGAGACTTTAATGGTTCCAGATCGTCCCTATTAAGGATTCTCAAGTCAATGGGATTATTTTTTTCAAAAAAGTTGATAATAGAAAAGTGATTATGGAGAAGCCAGACGTAGTTTCAAAGAGACTGGTATTCCTAAGGGAATAAATGACACTAAAGAGAAGCCCTTATCCTCCTACTTTTGTGTTTCTGGACGAAATCTGGGTCTTCCTGCACGGTATCGACATGAAGACCTGGACCCAGCCTGATAACCTGGTGGTTCCTAGACGGCCCAGGGGGACGGCACACGGTGTCACATGCCGGTACCAGTGTGGGTTTTGTCCTGGGTGCTGACCTGTTGTTCTCGTCCAAAGCAAACACAGCAGATTACCATGGCGAGATGAACGGGGAAAACTTCATGAAATGGATAAAAACGCAGCTTCTGCCGGGACTAGAGAAGTTGGGGGCTGGACCATATGTGATTGTTATGGACAACGCTTCGTACCATAGCGAAGTGGTTGAGAAAAACCCTACTTATGGCTGTACAAAACCAAAGCTAATGTTAGGTATTAGGTTCTTAACCTTTATAACTGAAAACCAAGCTTAATAAGGTTAATATTGGTTTGAGTATTTGTGTTTAGAGAATCGAGAAACCAACTAATCTAAATGTTAGTAGACAACTGCATGAGAATTAAAATTGTTGACACAAATATTTTTTTTTACCTTCAAGCGGTTAACTTAACACGGTTGGTGTTAAGTTGTTGGTCTCCATCCCTACTGACTTTCATCTCAAACCATACAGCTTGCTAGTTGAAAGCAATGTTTAATACTAGGAAAACGCTTAAGTCCCGCCGCGTTGTTGGATGAGCGTAATTGGTGCATTGAGCTGCCATGTGTTATGTGAATTTTCTGTTGTTCTGTGGCAAAATCATTACTAAGTTGAATTTTTTTTTAATTACATTTAATTAAATTAAAAATTAACTAAATTTTTTTTAATTTTCTTTAATTAATCGTAATTGTTCAAAAATCGTAAAATTGCGATTTTTATAAGAAATAATTTCTCGATTGCGCTCAAATTTTACACTAATATATTAATTCATAAAATAAAGGTTCTGCGAAAAAATCATTACAATCTGATAAAGCATGTAGGTGTTAAAAGTCAAAGAATTGTTTAAAAAAAGAAAAAAACCTGTAAAATTTCGATTTTTATGATAAATATTTTTTCAATTGCACTTAAATTTCACAAAAATATCTTAATTCATAAAATAAAGGTTCTGTGCAAAAATCATTAAAATCGGATAAAGCATGTAGGTGTTATAAGCCGAAGAAATTTTTTAAAAATTGAAAAAAATTGTAAAATTGCGATTTTCATGAGAAAAAATTTTCCGATTGCGCTCAAAAACGTGGCAGTTCTAAGTTCAGAGATTTCGAAGGCCTCCATAAAATTTCATCGCAATCGGAGTATCGGTTTAGCCGGAATCGTGTGGACAAACAGACAAAAATACAAAAAAAAAAAAAAAAAAAAAAAAACATTCCGGATTTTTTTCTCCAGTGTAGTGAAATGGAATCTTCGCTTCGCTCGCTACGCTCGCTACGCTCATCCAATAAAATCAGGTTATATTTGGTAATTTACAAATATTTAAACCTTGAACTTCTACTTGTGCAGGATTGGCTTTTGGATTTTTTGGATATTGCTTAACGTCTCATATTTAACTTGGCTAATCGATGGGACAGTAGGTATAATATTTATAATAATTTTAGTAGTTGATTTGCATTAAAAAATCATTAGACATCAATTAATCCTGCTAGATAGTTTAGTCTCAAAGCACCACAAATCCCAATTTTATTTCTTCGATAATGTTTAAGATATGACTCCCTGCTAAAACTAACTGATGTTTACGATTAAAAACATTTCTTTGAATTCATTGAACCATGTTCTGTTTAGTCTCAAATGAGTTCAATTTTACGTATTTTTGTCACTTTTACAAATTAAAATGTAAATTTATTTAATTAGATCATACAAAAATTGAATGGTACAAGCTCCTTCTTTGCTATGACCAACACCCTTATCTGAAGTGCATGGATTTCTATGTTATTAAATTGATAAAATTTGTTTTAAATATATGAAAATTTAACAAAATATTTTTTAAATTACAATCTATTATGTATTTTGTTTTTATGTATAAAGCTGACCAAGTAATCATGGAAAATGGCCATAAAGTTCTAAGGCTTCCACCATACCATTGTCATTACAATCCAATCGTGCTTGTATGTGCTGATGCAAAGCACTACTACAGTTCAAATGTATGCGACACTTCACAGCACGGACTTTGAAGTCCAGACAAGAAAGGACAACGTCTGTCTGGAAAGATGCTCTATCCTAGGTATCAAAATTAGTTCCTGCAAACCTTAGTCTGAGAGTATGGTGTAACTGAAATAGTTTTGAAGTTTTTGTTTTAAACAAATACTTGACTATTGGATATGGCACTGTTAATTTCGTCACATTGGTTTACTGTCCCCCACTAGAAATCAGTTATATGACTGAGTGTGTAGACTCTAAATACGTTTTTATTTAATTTAGGTCTATTTATTTAAATAAGTCAACATTAAGTAGTTCCAGGGAGGAAACAATATTACGGTGCATCAATAGAATATGATTGGCTTTGATGATTGATTGATAATTTGACAATGGATAGATATTGATTTAATATGGTTAAACTCTTACTTGCATGTTTTTTTAGGTAACGCCAGAGAGTTAAAGTGCACCATACCAAAATGATCATCTTAGCTGACTGGCACAAAGAAATCGCCTGCGACCAGGGACCAATACAGCCAATGATCATCAATCTTGATCCTAGCAGTGACGAAAGTGATGCCGATAGCGACTTTGCTACCAAGCTCACCTCGTTAGATGGTACCATCTAAAAGACGCCCCCATATTATAATTCTGACCACGACAACATGAACAATGACAATGACAACTACAACCACGACGTATAAAAATAACCATTTCCTCACGCAAACTGTGGCTGGTTCTGACCAGCAGCCCTAGGATAGAGTTGTGGATTATGACCTAATAGCCCGGGAATTATAGATTTTGACATCAACATCCTTACCTAAAGCTGGATTTTTGGCACACATGTAGCATTTGTCAGTCTTCAAACGTACAGAGAGTTCCCAAAAGCCCAGACGCTTGCTTCCTCCGCTATAGCGCCAAAAGGGCATTAGTCACACGGTTATATAAAAATGTTTGTAAAACCTGAACCTAACGAGATATATCTGTGATTTTTCTTTTAAAATAATTGGGACTATGTACGCATTCTGTTAACTATCCAAAACATATAGTATTACCTTTGATATTAGTCACAAACACGAATAGTGCTGGTGCCTAAGTCAATACTTCCAAGTTCCAACAAAATCCCGTAAATCATGAATTAGGTCAAGTTCAAGAAAAAGTATCAAGACATAACAAATATGCGGGTGGCTGTTTTGTGGAAGCCACTTTTTGATTTTTTACAGTGCGATAAAAATTGATTGAGATTCGACCACAGTGGCAATTGTTTGCGCATTGGCACTTTAGCTTAATAGTCTGTGGAACAAGCTGCATCAACTATATAAATATTTCAAGGCAAGAAACCAACACCAAAATTAAGGATCTGGTAAAAGACATATTTAAGAATGTTATTTTCACGTTGGACATGCTTGGTAGCAAATAAGTCACCTGTCATGGCGTCCTCAAGATGGCCACCTAATTAATTCTTAAAATTGCTGTAACTCAAGAAGTAATCATCAAATTTGAACAAAACAGGTACTGTTTTAAAAAAATGCTCTACAAAAAATGGCATTAGCAGTTTTACCACAAATGCAATAGTTTAAATTATATTTATAAATTATTACAATGTTTTGAAATTATAGCAATTTAAAAATATATATCTAATTATTTATATGTAGAACTCATTAGAATGCCAAGAAATTTCTCCACTTTACTAAAATAACGCCAATAAATCCTAAATTGTTTGTCCCGAAACGAAATTCCGGCAACTTATTGATAAATTAATAGTTAAAATTAAGCATTCATTAAATCCCAATTAAAAAATTATTATTCACGTTCCACAATCACATAGTGTATCACACAAGAACAATGTGATCACAATTGACTTAAAAATTATTGGTAAGAGAACTAAACCTTCCAGTCTGGACAAAACAGACAACCTCCTGAATTGAACAAACATGAAACAGAACTTTACGTGGACCAAACAGAAAAGAATTGTTCAAACAACCCATTCAGCAGTAATAAAAGCTAACCGTATGTACTGTGGAGGCTATGTTAGAACAGAACGAAAAGCAGACACAAAAACACATCCACCTCAAACAAGAACAACAGACTGACTGCCAGGAGGGGGCCGCCTCCTTGCTCCTTCTCTAGCAGTCAGTGACCACCAATGACATAATATAAGCTAAGCGCTAGACACACAGTATAGCCGTGGGGAGCATAATAGTGCGGCGGTCGAATCCGAAATTTCAGCTTTGACCCATACAGGCGGTACTATTTCGCGAAACCAAAATAAAATCGTCGGCTACTTCATTACCCACTAGAAAAATGACGTTGTGGTCTCGAAATGCGTGTACGTCATAGATTTACGACGCCATCTTGGATGCGCGGCGTCGATCGCACTTTGCGTTATAAATCATGTTGTAAATTCTGTAATTTTTGGATTAGAAAAATGAAATGTAGTGCGTTGTATTCACAAGACATGGGCGTACATCATGTTGAAATTTATTTTGGATGGCAACAATAAGTCAAGGTGAAAAATCAACAATTGCGGGGAAAATTAACATTTTCAGAATTACACTAAAATGTTCTATATTTTTTTACAGTTAAACCATCAACATTTTCTTAAGACACGGGGATAGATTTTAATTGCGGAATTCATTTGTGAACACGTTCGTATTTTAATTTTGCTTAAATGCAAATACTTTGGTTGCTTTGGAGGTAAACGTGATGAAAAGCGTAGCGTGCGGCAAACTACAAAACTGGTCGAATCCTTATTGTTGGATGCATTGTTATACAGATCCTGGCCAATAGAGACGTGGAATCTTGACCTGGTCAAGTTTTCTCTTCCTATCCTGTTAGTGTATACCTTGAGGATAAAAATAATCTTGGGTAGACATTTGTAATTTTGGGCAAAATATTTTTACGACGCCATCTTGTTTTAGGCATATGCATATAGTACACGCTTTTGATTTTCATTTGTTTTCTATTATAATTATGACAGTTTTAACAAATATGACGTGTTATTTGGATTTTTCATAAAATTTCCTATTTATTGAAACAAATTTTGTCAGCCTGGGACTATTATGAGATTATTTGTAGGAAATTACATTTTATTAGTCCTTCAGCCAAGTACAATATTTAAGTGTGTTTGATGACGGACGAATAAATGTTCACATATTCATAAATAATGTTATTGGAAAATTATTTTTACATAGAGTTGTCTTAGGTTTGTCCCATGACACTAATGGTAGCCATTTTACAAGATGGCTGCCAAATATATGTACTATCTAAGTGCCCGTTAGTGCGCCGCATCCGAGCAACGGTGTGCTTACACACTCATGCACATTATGCAGCAATCCGAGTTGGTGTGTTTTGGAGGTGTCACTCAGTCATCATGATTAGTGTTATGAACCCTAAAACACATAGTCGAGGAAATGTAGGTACCTGATAACACAATGCCAAATTTGATTGGGGTACGATAATAAATCCTTCTTTTTTTATATGTGGTGAACACGCTGGTTACTACTTATTCGTCTTATTGTCTTATTCGTCAATTGGCCAGCAATTCTGACCAAACGAGTGAGCGATTATGGCTGTGTAGTGCACTTGAAAGAAATTGTTTTTAAAAATAGCTGAAAAGCATTGAAATAAAGGTTTTAATAATATAAGCTTTTTTCATGTACTATATAATAAACAAGTAACTATAGAAACTTGATAATAATCACCTACAATGCAAACAAAAAGCAAGTGTTATGGTTGACGAGATATTTTACATTCCATTGCTTATTGGTATTACTTTAGCAATTAATACTACTTTATTAAAATAATAATTATTCTATTTTAACAAAAATAATTTGCAATGGAATTTGAAAAAGTAATAAGATCCCATCGCATACAAAAACCTTGTAAATAGAAAGCCAAACCTTACACACTCAAAATAAATTAGATCTAAAAGAAGGGCCAAGCTCGTGTATCTTTCTACATTTGAGTATTCTCAATTCAAAAACACGTACACTGCCCCGAAACACACCCTTAAAAACTTGGCAAAATATAATTTGCAACTAGGAAGAGTCTTCACGAGACATGCATGTATTCTCACGATTGTAAGAACTCACATTATTTGTACAACGCTTTAGAGAAAATTTGAAATTACATGTTATGCGAATTCTAAATCACAAAACACTCACATTTCATCGCATCAGAACTTATTTTTTCTGTAGACTTTTTTCACTTTTTTAGTTAGATGTTTACTTATTGGTGCTTTTTTGTTCTATATCCACTGCATTAATTGGTCAATCTTTGCCGTGAAGCGCCCTAAAACTACTAATACTACTGGTCCATAATGAGCGAAGCGAAGACTTCAATTTCACTGACCCCCAAAAAATTAGCTTGGGTGTTTTTTTTGTTGTTGTATTTTTGTCTGTTTGTTCGCTCTCTACCGGGCAAACGGCATATACGATTTTGATGAAAATTAAAGGGGACCTTCGAAATCTCTAAACTTAGACCTGCCACGTTTTTGGGTACAATCGAAAAAAATATTTTTCATGATTATTGTACTTTTACGATTTTTTTCTGATTTTTAGTGCGATATTTTCGTGACATTTTGGCCGATTCCTAGCTACCAAACGGGTGGGGCTACAACGTTCATATTTCACATGGACATTAAGGTAATGGTGATGTATTGCTTTTTGAAAGAAAAAGTTGAAAAAGTTAGCCAGAATTCATAGAATAAAGGTTTTAATATGAGTTTTTAAAGGTTTATAATAACAACTAACAAGAAACAATAGAAACTTGACAACAATCACCTACAATGCATTCAAAAAGAACTTGCAAAGGTAAAGTAATCCAACGCAAACTAAAACCTTATTAAAAAAGCTCATCCATCAACGCGACTAAAAAAAGCGTTCGCGAAGCGGCCTAGTTACCATCCATTGCTACAGTAAACGAGAGACAGGTTGGTTCAATAGACCAGCCTTTCCTGTCAGTGTTTGTTTGTTCGATGTCTCTTCTTTGCATGAAACTATGCAGGATATTAAAGAAACAATCATTGATTAGAATGATAAGATGGTATATTTAACATATAATTTACCTCTATAAAAAGTTAAAATGGTCTATTGAACAAGCCTATTCTTAGGCAATTTAAGCCATTTTCCCAATTACTTTCACATTTTAATGGATAAGGAAGCTTCGCAAACGCTTTTTTTTAGTCGCGTTGATGGAGGAGCTTTTTTAATAAGTTTTTAATTTGCGTGGGATCACTTTTCCCTTTGCAAGTTCTTTTTGAATGCATTGTAGGTGATTGTTGTCAAGTTTCTATTGTTTCTTGTTAATTGTTATTATAAACCTTTAAAAACTCATATTAATATTAAAACCTTTATTCTATGGATTCTGGTAAACTTTTTATCTATTTTCTTTCAAAAAGCAATACATCACCATTACCTTAATGTCCATACAAAATATGAACGTTGTAGCCCTACCCGTTTGGTAGGAATCGGCTCAAATGTTACGAAAATATCGCACTTAAAATCGAAAAAAAATCGTAAAAGTACGATATTCATGAGAAATATTTCTTCGATTGTACCCAAAAACTTGGCAGGTCTAAGTTCGAGATTTCGATGGTCCCCTCCAATTTTCATCAAGATCGTATATGCCGTTTGCCCGGTAGAAAAAAAACAAAAAAACAAACAAACAATAAAAACATTGGAGCTAAATATTTTGAGGGGTCAGTGAAATTGAAGTCTTCGTTTCGCTCATCCAAAAATGTCAGTATTTTGTGTATTTTAGAATTCGCATATTTCATTTTTAATTTTCTCCGGAGCGTTGTACAAATTAATGTGAGTAATTACGATCGAGCAGAATGCATGAATACGAATACACATGGGGCATGCAATTGGATTGTTTTAAAAATAAGGCAATCTCAAATTTACACAGTGGGACCAATGCAGGATATAAAGGTAAAATTACGTTCTTACCACAAATACCTTACCTCTGCTCATAAGGTACCAGTTGGCATAACCAATTTAGTAATTTCGTGAATATTCATTCGTGCAAAGTATACATTACATCTCAATGCAAGTAAAATATTTACAAATTAGTTGGTTTTATTTGAAAGCTATTCAAAAGCGTTTGTCCTATCATGCACATAAAACAAGAAGCACATTGTACATTACAAAATCTAAACCAAACATTTAATTTCGCAAAATGGCTTCCACAGCGCCAATTTCATATGGCTACATAAAAAACCCTGATTCTAATATCATGCCCCATGTGTGTATTAAATTTCAAGATCCTGTTAAAAGACTACGTTAAGAAAAATATATTTTGCGGTCATCTTCTAAAATGGTCGCCATTACTGTCACTGCGTTTTATTTGTAATGGTCGTAATGGAAATTCGTTTTCCAATGATCGATAAGAACTATTATATGTTTACCCAATTTAACTTTCTAGCATAAATGTCTATACAAGATATTTGGTGGCCATCTTGTAAAATGGCTACCATTAGTGTCATGGGACAAACCTAAGACAACTCTATGAACAAATAATTTTCCAATAACATTATTTATGAATATGTGAACATTTATTCGTCCGTCAACAAACACACTTAAATATTGTACTAGGCTGAAGGACTAATAAATATAATTTCCTACAAATAATCTCATAAAAGTCCCAGGCTGAAAAAATTTATTTCAATAAATAGGAAATTTTATGAAAAATCCAAATAACACGTCAGATTTGTTAAAACTGTCATAATTATAATAGAAAACAAATTAAAATCAAAAGCGTGTACTATATGCATATGCCTAAAACAAGATGGCGTCGTAAAAATATTTTGCCCAAAATTACAAATGTCTACCCAAGATTATTTTTATCCTCAAGGTATACACTAACAGGATAGGAAGAGAAAACTTGACCAGGTCAAGATTCCACGTCTCTATTGGCCAGGATCTGTATAACAATGCATCCAACAATAAGGATTCGACCAGTTTTGTAGTTTGCCGCACGCTACGCTTTTCATCACGTTTACCACCAAAGCGACCAAAGTATTTGCATTTAAGCAAAATAAAAAATACGGACGTGTTCACAAATGAATTCCGCAATTAAAATCTATCCCCGTGTCTTAAGAAAATGTTGATGGTTTAACTGTAAAAAAATATAGAACATTTTAGTGTAATTCTGAAAATGTTAATTTTCCCCGCAATTGTTGATTTTTCACCTTGGCTTATTGTTGCCATCCAAAATAAATTTTAACATGATGTACGCCCATGTCTTGTGAATACAACGCACTACATTTATTTTTCTAATCCAAAAATTACAGAATTTACAACATGATTTATAACGCAAAGTGCGATCGACGCCGCGCATCCAAGATGGCGTCGTAAATCTATGACGTACACGCATTTCGAGACCACAACGTCATTTTTCTAGTGGGTAATGAAGTAGCCGACGATTTTATTTTGGTTTCGCGAAATAGTACCGCCTGTATGGGTCAAAGCTGAAATATGCGTCTTTTTAGCCTTCGACCGCCGCACTATAACAATTTGAACCTGTCTTGAGTAGGGAAAAACCCACCGCCGTCTAAATGTTTCGTACCCTTAAATTTAACAGCCTTTGTGTTAACAAGCGGTGTAAAATCAAAACCGCAAGATGGCGATTTCTCGTTATTATTGAAGAAAAACAGTCTTTCTTCCTCAAATCTCTCAGTTACTCCGATTTCCGAACAAAGCAATTCAAGTTGGTGGACTATCATACTATTGTCTATCTGCATTAGGCTTTTAGTAATCAAAACTAGTTATTTGTGCGGAATATGTGTCTGAACAAGGTCGTGCAGGTCTAGGGTTGCCTAGGAGAGGCCTAGGGCTTGTCAAACGTGTAATGTTAGCATTAATTGAATGTAGTTCTATAGCCTAATGGAACTAAAGGCTTACACTGTTGTATTATAAATAATTTTCTTTATCTGGGCCTAGGCCCGGGACGGTTTCTGGTTTGTTTTATGAAAGTAATGACAATTTTTCTCGTTTCCACACATAGAAGCAAAATTTAAAAATGTCCGCCATTTGTTTACGTATTTGTTTATCCCCGCGACGTTCAAATAATCCACTGCATCTTAGTTCATTCAACTAGATGAAGTATCTATGTTGCAGTGAAGTGATTTTTTCCCTACTCGAGAGGCTTCAAATTGTTAAGCTAGCGCTCGTTTGGAAGGATAGGAGGACTGAGCGTCTACGTCATTGGTAACCACGACCAATCACGGCCATGCACGCAAGGAGAAAGGCAGTAGGCTTAGACAGCAGCTTCTCTATGCGTGCATGGCCGTGATTGGTCATGGAGCGAGGTGGTGGTGTGGCCACACGATGCGCGCGCCGAACCTTTGTTGTCTGGTACATGGAAAGATGGCACATGTACGCTACAGACCATTCTAAAGACATCGATGTCAAAAAATTATTTGATTGGATATTGGATATTGCTTAACGTCTCATATTTATGCAACTTGGCTAACATAGGCAAATTTTAGCCTGAAGTTCGTTGGAATCACGAAACCAACCCTCCAAATTTTGAAAAAAAAATTTTTTTTTTAATTCACAAACCCCCTTTACCCCTCCCCTTTCGACTTTGCTACCGTCAACAACTTACAAGTCGACTCCTCGCAGGCAATATTCATAGAGCCTGCGTTGAAGAAGACCGCGGTACCTACCAGACTCGTCGAGCGAGGATGAAGATAGGCCTGTACCATAAAGATACGCACAAAAAGGAAACGAAGCCTTCAAAGAAAACCCCTACAAGACCCTATCCTGGAGTTCCTGCGGGCGCAGGCCGAACGCGAAGAGCAAGCAAATAACCGTATTTTTAGTATTTTGGAAAGGTTTTAAGAATAAAAAGAATGAGGAGCCTGACTAATGGCGTTTTCCATTGGCCGCACTAGTGCGCACTGAATGTGAACTAACGTGAACTCAGTGCGAGTGCAAAGACACCATTGGCGGTGCATTAGAAACGAGTGCATGCACCACCGCCATCTGGATGTATTGTATTTCATACATGCAGACGGCGGTGGCACGCATTGAACCGCACTGGGTCTGAAGGTAGTGCGACGAATCGAGTGCAATATGGCGGCCCTTGATGCGCGAAATTTGTATTTTGTTGATGGAACTTTTGGAAAGCTCGGACAGCAGCGACGATGAAGAGATATTGTTTCATTTATTGAAAACTCGGGAAGAAAAAACCGAAATTCATGGCTACATATCAGATGTAGTAAACAGTTATACCGATGAAGAGGTAGGTAAAAATTGAGTTTGCTAGGCCTTACGCCTTGTCTAGGCTAGGCTGGCCAGGCCCTAGGGCCTAGTTAGGCTTGCTTTAAAGACTAGCCCTAGGCCTATTCTAGGGTATTCTCTAGTTCCTAATATTTGTTTTTCTTTATAGTTTCGAAAAAACTTCCGGCTACAGCGATCCACATGCGACAAATTAATAGAAGATTTTAAAAACTCAGTCTATTGCCCGACTGATAAGACGCATGGTGGGAAAGAACCACTTTCTGCAGAAACACACATTCTTTCCTGCTTGTGGTAAGCACGCACAGACAGCGTTTTAGGCTGTAACATTTGTTTACAATTGGCCTAGGCCTACTTCTATGTTCTTGTTTGTTTTCTAATTCTCTTAATGCTGCTAATAGGCTAGGCCTAGGTCTAGCCCTAGACCACCAGCTGACCAAATACCTAGCTGACCTCTAAGCCCTTCTGTACTTCTTTGGTTGGTGCTGGCTGTCTTCCGGATGGGAAAAGCATAGGTTAGGGGGGGGGGGAAGCACGTATGTTTCAATAATTACTATAATATTATATAACTGCAAAACATACGCGTTTCCCCCCAAAAAGGGTTTCTAATCTTTTCCCATCGAAGACAGTTGGCCAACGCCAACCCCAAAAGAAGTAGGCACTTTCCCTTTTTAAAAAAAATACTTTTTTGGAGTATGCCGGATGTGGGGTTATAGGTAGGCATACATCAAAATTTAAAACCCGTAGGGCCCCCTCTTAAAGGTGCGGCACTTCTGTACTTGGTGGGTATTCGCTTTTAAGGGGCACCTGGGAAAAAAAAAACCCTTTTTTGAGGATTGTCAGTCTAGTCGGAATTGGAACCCGGGAAACCTTCGAATCCCCTATTAGGCTTTTTGGGACAGAAACCTTTATAGGGCCTAGGCCTTTTAGCACCTTTTAAGCCTAATAATATGCTTTAGGGGTTTTTAACCCCCTATATCCCTACTAGTTAAAAAAAAACTCAAACTATAATGTTGTGGAAATGAAGATGTCAAAAAATTTAATTACACAATAAAAATCGGGTTGACAAGGGACATAAACATGTGCGATTGGGGAATGTTTTCATAAAAACCAAATAAATTAAGATTTTTACTTCTAGGAGAAAGGAAAAATTTAAGAAAATAAAATATTTTTATGTTCCCCTTTTAAATTTATAGAAAAAAAAAATTTCACTCAATGGGAGAGGGGAACATTGGGAAATAAGTGGGAGGGCAATCCAGCATAGGTTAAAAAAAAGGATTTTACTCAGTCATGGAGAGAAGGAAGGTCCCTGGAATTTCACTGGGCCAGCCCCTATTCACAACCTAGATTTGAAAATTTGCTCCCCAAGGGGTTTATAGGACAGGTTAGAAAAAAGCCAAATAACCAAGGGGGGGGGAAAACTGAAACTTGACTATGAAGCTACGCTTGCAAAGATTTCCCGGGTTTTATACCCAAAATTTCTGAATCGTTCATGCAACATACGTTCAAAACTATGACAGATTAGCATAGGCATAAGTAATTTTTTTAAAACATCAATCCACTCCATGTCATTGGTCATCCATCAAAACCACGGGTAAGTGTTAAAAAAAAATTAGTTTAAAATTATTATTAAAAGGGAAAATTTGTCGTAGAAATCTCGACTAGTAATTTTATAGAATATCTACCACAAAATGATGTTTGTTTAAAATATTTTGGGTTAAATAAAAATTTTTAACTTTAAAAATTTTGCTGTTTGTTTTTTGACTTTAAACACTATTTTACCCTAAAATATCCCACACTGTGCTTTCACCCCAACACAGCTTCAATAAAAAGGGAAGACTAAACTTTATTCCATTTATTTTTTTTATTGTAAAGGGTTCTTTTATTTTTGAAAACTAAAAAGGGGGGCAAGAAAAAGGGTGGCACCCCCTTTTGAAAACCCCAGGGCCAGTCATAACACAATATTTTTTTTTGGGAAAACCCTTTCCCTTTATTTTTAAAAAATGTGGTGGATCTTTGCAACTCAAACCTACGTTTTTTACAAAAGTTTTCGGGTAGGCACATGGGGTTTTCTAGTGTCCCCTAGCCCTAGAGTTTTTGCGGGAAATTTCCTGCTAATATTAGGGTGACCAGACGTCCCGGGTTTTCCCGGGACAGCCCTTTTTTTTTTTTTTTTTTTCCAGGTAAATGTCCAGGTGCCCCAGAGGGAACTACCCAGGACGGGAAAATTTTGTCCCTTTTTCCCCATATCGGACGGTTTTATTAATTTTATCGTTATTTTTCGGATTTTAAAATACAAAATTTTTTAAATTTTTTTTAATATTAAAATATGTACATAGTAATATGAAAAGTAATTTGGGTACCATAGGGAAAGTCCTTACCTTTAAAAAATCTTTTCGAGCTCTCCGGGTCCGGAATTTCATAGCTTTCCGTTAGAAAATAAAACCCTTTATTGAAAGGAATTCAGTTAAAAAAAAGTAGGGGCCCATGCGATGACCAGGGACTCACTCGTCCCCCAGCAGAAGACGCAGCATTTAGCTGGACCATCCAGAAAGTAATAAACCACGCAAACCTTAATGGGGTTCATTTTTTCGATTTGTTTTGTCGGGAAAACACCCCCGTAGGGGTAATTTTTATTATTACTACAATTCAGTCAATTAAAAAAGTCCCCCAAAATTTTGAGGGAAAATCGAACCCCAGATCTCCCGCTTTCCAGACAGGCGTTTTTAACCACTTTTACTTCAGGAGGGGTACATCTTGATCTCTGAATTGTAGTTCCCATTATACATCTGAATGGGTTGAATGATACATGAGTTCCCCCTTTGCCCCAATGCAGAGGTGATATAAACATTTCCACTTGTCAACCACAAAATAAAAAAATAATTCTAAATACGGGTTTCTTGCCCATAAATAAAAAAATTTTTTTTTAAATTTCAAATTTTTGGGGAGTGTATTTTTTTTAAAAAAAATCTGGATGAGAAAAATTAAAGGGGATACATTAAAAAAAACCACAATCATTGGAAAAAAATTTTTACCTTCCCCCTCCCCCCAAAAACAAACCATTTCGGTTCCATAGTTTCTTGGAAAAATTTTTTTTACAAGTATTTCATGCCTTTTCCCCTTGCTCAGATCGCTTAAAAAAGCTATTTGGGGGAAAGAAATACCCCCAAAAAAAGTTTTTTTTAAATATGATCACCCTAGCGAAATATGTATAGAGACTAGGTCTACTAGTCATTATAAAATTGCAGGTTGAGATTTTTCAATTTTTTTTTCCCCCCCCTTACTTCAGAAAGGCCTAACAGTTACCTGTAATAAGCTGGGGGGTTTGGTTTTTCCCACTGGCCTACTAGGCACGGGCCCTAGACACAAATTTGGTCTATAAAAGTAGGGGACATTTATGAATAAAAAAAAAAGTATAGATGTAGATAGATATGATGGAAACCTAAAGGAAATTTTTTGGTGTTGATAGGTTGCAGTTTTTAAACACTAACTGTGGGACTTTTGGGGTTTTGGGCAAAATTTTTTAAATGAGATAAAAAAACAAAAAAATAATATGTAAATTAAAATTTAAAATCCCGATTGTCCTGGATAGAAGTCTACCCTTTTTTTTTATTTTTAAGTCTCAAAGTTCCTTGTCGGGCAAAATATTTAATGAATTTTGCTATTTTTTTTTATTATTTTAAAAAGAAACGTTAGGGGGTCGGCTTATTTTTCAGGGTCGGCTTAAAAAAATCATGTAAATAAAATATGAATAAAAAAAATAAATTACTGGAAAAAAAATTGTCGGGAAAATTTTTTCCAAAAACATCCCATCCTACCCTTTTCCCTTGGGTAAATTTCCGGGTTTTTGCGGGCAACAAAAGTTGCATTCTTTGATGTTGGGGCCGATTCGATTTGGGCAAAAAACATCATTTCACAGAAAAAATTTAATAGAGTCATGGACTTTTTGATAGAAATAGCACCTACTTTTTCATCAATTTTTCCGCAGACGAATGAAAAAAGAAAAACTTGCGCAAGATTTGAAAAGGTTTGTTTATGCGTACATAGTTAATATTAAAAAAATAAATTTTTTAAAAAAACATAAATAAAAATAATAATGCATGTAAAGACTGAAAAATTATCAGTTTTTTTATTGTTTCTTTTAGATATCTGGTTTTCCCAAAATGTTATGGGATGCATTGGGGGACTTTACTTGCCTATGAAAACACCTGCACAAAAAATTTAGGTAAACCTATTTTAAAACCGACTTTTAAACGATTCTTATCACTAGGGAAAAGGGATATGCAAAGGGCAAACCCCCGGTTTAGGGATGGGTTCACGGAAACACCCAGCAAAATTCACGATTTCGAGGGTTTAAAAATTGTCATTTATTAAAAACAAAATTTCTAGATATGCAACAACAAGTATCTTTTGCTAGGGGATGCAGCCTACCCTGCCCGAGAGGGTTTAAACCCCCTTTCGGGATTAGGGCCCAAAAGGGACAAATGCAAAAACAAATTTTTATAACTACAAGTATCAGCAACAAGAGTACAATAAAAAAATGTTTTTGGGAAAATTTTAAAGGCCCCGCTTTCGACAGATAATCGGGGACTGAATTTCATTGTTTTAAACACAACCACAAAGTTCATTTTTTTTTGCTTTGCCTGCAAAATTTTTAGGGCATTGACTCTGTAAACCTATGGGTAAAAGCATTTTCAGGGATGTCCCAAGGGTCAACGAGGAAAATGTAAACGAAGCCGGGATTACGGGAAAAAATGCTTTTAGGGAATTTCTGGGCGAAGTCAAACGGGGATAACACTGCGACCCATTTTTAGGGGAAAAAAAGGATTGTGAGGTGATGTCCACACGTATTAAAACAGCTCATAGACCTTTTTTTGGGGGTTTAAAATTGTTTACCTCCTCTAGGACACTGGCGATTTATCACCCTCGAGGGTTTTTAGCCTCTTATTTAAAAACTACTTCCCCTTTATTTTTCACCCTTACGTCATTAAAAAACCTTTTTTGTGTACGTGGGGGGTTTGGGTGACGGGCGGGGTCGCGTCGCCTTCAGCCCACGAAAAACTTTTAAACGTTTTGTAGGCGACCAGAGTGGGCCCGTAAAATTTGTCTAGACATTTATTTTGGGCCCACTCAAAATTTGGCTAGGCAATTTTGCGTCCGGCTGAGAACCAAGTGAAACGTACTTTAAAGCAGGGGTTTTTGGGAACAAAATTTAAAACCGGGCGTGTCGAAAAGGGACGGGTTGGGCCCCCGTAAAATTTTTGGGGAAAAACGGCCCAATCCCAATTTTTTCTATAAAATTTTTTTTTTAAGTGTTTTTTTTATTTTATATAATAATTAAACAAATAAATTTTTAAAATTATCCGAAAACCCCCGTAACGGGGGTATTTTTATTTAGATTATTACCAATGGAATGGGGGAATATTTTTCATTGGGGAAAACATTCCGTGGGAAATTCCCCCCAAACCTCAACACTAAAAACCCAAACCCAAGCAAAGATTTTTTTAAAAATAAATTGGTGATATAGTTTTATAATGTTTTTTTGAGAATGTTTAAAAAAAAATTTTCTAACAAAAAAATTTAAAAAAGGACCGTTTTTTATTTAAAGTTTGGTTTTGGCCCTAGATTTTTAATTTTTGTAATTCCCTGAGAAAAAAAAAAGCTTTTCCCCAATTTAAAACTTTTTTTATTCAATTTAGACATACAAACATTATTTTATTCAACCTTAAAATTAAGGTCTAATAAAAAAAGAAAAATTAGGCTTATTCACAGGAATACTAAAGGGAAAGGGGAGTGAAAATTAGGGTACAGACGAAATTAAATTAATAAATATATTTTATCTAAAAAAGGTTTTAATTAAAAAAAATGACAATATTATGATAAAATTTTTGTTTTCCCCCCAATTAAAAAAAAAATACTTCAATAAAAACCCTTATAAAAAAATGGCAAAAATCCTACTACATAGACGAGGAGGGTTTACAATTAAAAAAAAAACTTCTATACAAAACTCCGTATCAGAAAAGATTTTTTTTACACCTCTACAAACGGCTCAATTAAATCAGATGAAAGCCCCAAACTGGGGCAGGCAAATATTAAAAGGGAATTTTTAAAAAAAACTCCCTAAGATAAACCCCTAAAAACCCAAAGCACCAATACAAAAACCATTTGGCCCATTTAAAAAGGGAAAGGGTTTAAAGGGGATTTCAAATTTTTTTCGTTGATTTGGGGGATTTACACCAAAAAAAGGTTTAATTAAACTTTGTTTTTCTTTATGCCTCCATTTTTTTCAATTCTTTATCTTTCCCAAAAAAAAACAAGATGGGCCCCATTTGGGGGTGGGTTTGATTTTTTTTTGACTTATATTTAATCCGCCTTTTAAAAGTTGGGCTTCCTTTTTTCTTTAAAACTCCCCTCGACCTATTCCCCCTCAGCCCTCCGGGTTTCCCGGGCTGTCATTTAATAGCTTGATTTTTAATTTCCCTTTTTCCTTTTTCTACTACTTTAAAGTGTGGGGCCCGGGAAATGTTGTTTCCGGGGGCCAAAATGTTGTTTTTTTTTTTTAAACAGTTTTATACTATTTTCGCATTGAATTGCCGTTTTTTGAAAATAAGAATATCCCAAAATTTTCGGGGCCCGAGATTTTCTCCAATTTAAATTTTTGGGGCGGAAATTTTTAAAGGTCCACATTTTGGGAAAGGGAAACTTTGTAGACATCAAAAGGGGCCTTGTGTCTTCTTGACCCCATTCAGAAAACTAGAAAGCAGGAAAATGTAGGAAATGGGTTTGGAAAGGAAATAGGGGAGAGAAAGGGAAGAATGGGAAGGGGGGGTTTTGAGGAGGTTAGGATGTAGGGGGTTTAATGGGAAAAAAAAAAAGGGTGAAACAGAACGTCCCATTTTGGATATTTAAAATTTTTTGGGGATATAAGTATTTTAAAAATGGGTCTACTCTACCTAGTAAATTCATGCAAAATTTTGGGGGTTTTTTTTTTATATTCAAATGTTCATCTTTAATTTTTAATACCTTAGTGCGCGCATTGAGTTGGGGCCCTGTCAGCGTTTTTCCTTCCCCAAAAAAAAAATTTTTTTTTCCACTACATGGCATAATACATTTCTTTCTATCTAAAATGTTTGTTTTTAAAAAATTTTATCTTGGGAACCGTGATTTAATAATAAAGTAAGAATAATTTTTTTTTGAGGTCATGATGGACCCCAATTTAAATTTTTTAGTTTAAAATTTTTCAATTTTTAAAAAAAATAGCCTAAATGAAAAAACATTTTAAATTTTAAAATTGTATTAAAAAAATTTAAAAAATTTTGTTTTTATTTTGGTCTAGGATACCCCATTTTTTGAAAATATTTTTGGGCAGATTTTTTAATTAATTTAAAAAGGGAAAGGGAAAACGATTGCGTTGGGGTCAAAAGGGTTGGCTGGGTTTGGTTTTTTTTAAGCCGCGTTCACCCCAAAATTCCAGACAATAAAAAAAAAAAAAAAAAAATAATGATCAAATGACGAGGGGAAATTAAAAAAAGGTCAATCATGGTTAGTTAAACAGGGGCCCGGCCCCTGACGCCCTCCGGCCCCCCCCCCCCGCTGTGCTGCAAGCAATTTTTTATACAAACCTCTTCAAATTTTATCTTTCTATTGTGAAAGTATGGGCTTTTTTCTCAGAAGTGATTTGGGTTTAATTTAATTTTTTCACAAGTAGAAGCAAGCCTTTTTGGGGTTGGGGGAATTTTAAAACACAAAAAGGTAGCCCAAAAAAATATTTATTCAATGGGGGGTGGGGAGGAGAAAAAAAAAAAAGATACACACGTAATTATTATTTTTAATGCTTTTTTTCCCATGTGTTTCCAAACGAAGGGAAAAAAGGAATTATTTTTATTCAGCAAATAATTTATTTTTTAGGGCATATTTTTATTTTTTTAAAGGGGTTTAAATTTTTGGGCTTTTTAATGGGATAAATGATTTTCAAAATTTGGGGGGTTTTTAAACGCATAAAATCCTATGCTACTAATTACCCCCCCTAAAACCCCCAAAATATATAAGTAGGGGGCCTTGTACCTTTGGGGCGGAAAGTAAACCCTTGGGGGAAAAGTGGCTTATTTAAACAGTGGGGTTGGGGGGGAAATTTTTATTGTTGAAAATAATAGATTTTTAGTCTACCACCCGTAGCTTTTGAAAATAAGGGTTTTTTACAAAGGGTGCCCGTCTGTGATTGTATTTGCATTTTAGTTTTTGGGGCATCTTGGGTTTACATTTTCGGAGAAAAAGTTTAATAAATTTACAGTTTTAGGGAATTAAATTTTGTTACCTTAAAGCTTATTCTATCTTATAGGTCCCTTTTACTTAAAATATAAAATAGAATAAGGCCCGTTTGGGTTTCATATCTTTTAAAGAAAATTATTGAACATTTTTTAAATTTTTTGTTACACTGGCCCTTTTAAACCCCGGACATAAAGGTGGCATTTTACCTTTGGGACTAGTGCCATTTTGGGATTTTTAGGTTATGTTTTTAAACAAAAAATGTCCCTTTATAGCCGGTCATATTATATAAAAATTTGGGGGGGTTTAACTTATTTAAATTAGTAATATTAGGTCCTAGAGGCCTAAAATTTTTATGAAAAATATTTTTTATCTAGGCGAGGGGGGAGGTTTAAATCGTTGGCCTACGATTTTTCTGTGGCCCAAAAAGGGTAAACGCTTGCAATCCCTCAACCTGGGAAAAAATAAAAAAAAGCTTTCATGTAGGCCCTAAAACCCAATTTTTTCCAATTTTTTTATGAAGCAGGGAAAGAGAGAAAACTGGGGCCTGAGAAAGCTTGAAGAAAAGCCCAGCCAGATCTAGGCCTCCGGGGTTTTAATAAGGCTTGCAGTAGGTTTTTACAAATGTTTTTCGTGAAATACGAAGAAAATAAAAAAAATTCCCAAATTTAGCCGGATAAGATCTATAAAACCCGGAAGAATTTTGGTATTACCAATGTCCAAAGTTCCCGCCCCAAAAATTGAGCACCTAAAAGGGGGGAAATAAGTTGGGTTTCATTTACTCTGGAAAAAGGGGGAACAAAAGTAACTATAATTGGCGCATTAACGCCCTCAAAAAATTTCTATTTTCCCCCCCTGATGAAATTTTTTCCCCGAGTAAATTTTAAAAGAATTAAAAGTTTAAACTGTAGAATGAATTTTACAAAAAAAAATTTTTTTTGTGGTAAAATTATTTTTTAGTCTGCTCCCAAAAGCATTAATAAAAACACGTCCCAAGGGAAACCCTTGTCCCCAAAGGGACATTACCAATTGTACCTTGGGACATTTGCCCGCCTTCCCATGAAAAGGCCCAAAAATCCATTGATTTTTATTCCTATATCCCCCCTTTTTTTTCCCAAAATTGTCAGATAAAATTTGGCACTTTGGTCCAAACCCGAAGGAAATAAGTTAAAAAATGATTTATTTTGAAATTTTTTTGAAAAAAGTTTTCCCAAGGTACAAGGGAATCCCCCCACTAAACCCGTTTTACATAAATGCCCCGAACATAGCGCCCGGGTTTTGGAGGGGGACCTCTCGGCAGGGGCTGGAGTGGACCTCTTTATTGCTGGAGGGAAACCCCTCGGCGGCTGCCCTTTAAATTGGGAAATTTTCGGCGGTGTTGGGGGGACCTCGGGGGCTGTTGAGGGAACTCCGGCGGCTTTTTTCCCGATTTAAGGCAGGGGCCCTCTTTTACCTTCCCGCCACCCCAAAATCGACCAATTTCTCGGGGAACGGGATGACTTGTGTTTTGTCCTGAAAACAAAAATAAATATTATTTATATGCCCTACCTAGCCCTAACACATTAGCAAGGTTGGGGTTTTTAGGTCACTAGGGATAGGGAAAATTTTTTAAAAAGTTTTTTATAAAATTAAGTGCACATCAAATGGTTTGCATTGGGCCCGACCGCCTGAGTATGGGGGGTATAGGCCTACTAAGTTTATGTATCATACTGAAATCATCAAATTGTAATTGTAAGAAAGCAGTCACAGCCATAATGGGACATTTAAAAAAGGCCCTAGGCCTACCTAGGTTTTTCAACTGGGGGGGTGGTGGCTCCCAAAAAACTTATTTTTTCCCAAAAAAATAGGGGTAGGGGCCCAGACCTATCAAATGTAATAGGGGCCCCAGACCTAAAAATTTTACTAGGCCTAGACCAAAAATATGCTACGTCAAGGGCCCCACCTATTCCAAATTTGATCCTGATGCCTTTGAATAGGGGCTTTGGCCCTTTGCCCAGGTATTGGGCCCCAGGCCCAGGGCTAAGTCCACAAAATTGGATTTCCTTTTCTTGGGTTCCTAGCCAGGCCCCAGGTAGGCTAGGGCTAGGCCTATAAAAGACGGGTGTGGTGATTATAGAATTGCCCCCTAGGGGTAGTTTGTCGTAGGCTAGGGCCCAAAAAGCATACTAAAACCCAAAATAACATGCCTAAAGGGGTAGGCTAGGGGCCCTTTTGGGATCCAACCCTTGTTGGGCTAGGCAGGGGCCCACCAGGGAAAATTGTCTCAAAATTGGGAGGTTTAAAATGTTTGCCCGGCCTAGCCCTAGAATGTTTATAGCCTATTCAAAAATTTTGTTGGGTAAAAAAAATTACCATCTAAAGTAGGGCACGTTTGCACAAAAAGCCCTCATTGAGCCACCTCCCTTTCTGTTTGGCCCCCTTTTTTACATATTTTTCGTTATTTCTATCTCCCGCTCTGACAGCTGCGGGTCTTCGCCAGAAAACGACGCCCTGTTTGCACGATTTTCTGACAAGTCGATGTGGGCAGTGCCAAGGCCCTCTATATAAAATATATATTAAACAAATATATATAGAGGGCCTTGGCAGTGCACTCGGCGAGTGCATTCAGGGCACACTCAGTGCATGCCAATGGAAAACGCCATAAGGCTTCAGTGAACATTATTTGTATTCATTTTATGTTTATTTTCATATTTTTCTACTTAATTCTACATTGCCCATACCTACAATATTTTTGTTGGCATATATAAAGAATCACTCTGCAAACACGAATGATTTCAATAAAAATTAAGGTTTGTGCATGTACAACAGTAATGTTGGTATTAACTAGGGAAACGCCAAAGTCGTTGTTAGACGAGTGAGTGAGCCATGTGTTGAGTACCGCTAACATTACTTTTCTTCCCCTTAACATAGGCCTCCCTAGCCTATCATAGGCTAGAGTGGCGCATTATGGCCTTACAGTTGACGTGCCCTTATAAAAACTAAACTTAAAAAACACTATTATTTATACCACAATATAATTATCTAACTTTAAATGCAAATGTTCCCGGGTAACTCAAACACATGGCTCCCTCACTCGTCTAACAACGACTTTGGCGTTTCCCTAGTATAACTGAGTAGGTAGACTCTAAATCCAATTTATTTATTTATTTATTTATGACCGAAACTTAAATATCCTATTATTAATACGAATACTATAATCAAACTTCAATGCAAATGTTCCCGCGTACTCAAAACATGACCTCTCACTCGTCTAACAACGACTTTGACGTTTCCTTAGTCGATTTGGTTAAAGCGCCCTTAAGCCGAAAGGGGGGAGACATGGGTTCAATGGTCGGGAAAGTTTTTGGGTAATTTTCCCGGATTGTATTTTTAAATTATTTAACATGTTTTGAAATGCTATAACGCATGTAGTCCATCATCTGGGGACAATACTATGGAAAACATAGCCAGTTCAAAAATACGTGAAAATATTGCAAGGTTTACTCAATCTACGAGCGGAATTTTTGGGGGTACCTTGACGTCCAACATTCGATTAACCCTTTGACACGGCATTTCACACCCAGGTAAATAACAAACAAAAAATATTATTTCAAAATGAAAAACCATTGTCGTTAAAAATAATTCTACACATTTAAAAAAAAGAATTTTCAGTTTTTTATTTCTTGCAGGTTTTAAAATCGCAACGGATTCTGCTCATTTTGTTAGCAGTTCTCATTTCCCTGGTCACGGATGTCTGTTAAAAATTTCAGCTCAGTCTATTTGGCCTTTCGGCTGTATGGGACTGGACAGACAGACATTAACATACATTTAACACCAGAATTAATCACGACCAATGCCCGATCGAGTAGCGTTGTAGACTACGTTCGCTGCGCTCACTCGTCTAATTACCCACTGAAAAAACTTCCATATGCTCAATTTGGAAGCAAAGGACTCTTGGCTAAGATCAAAGTGTAGTTCCAAAGGAAGTGGGGTTTTGAGATCCAGGCAGGGCCAGGTTTGGGGCGGACGGGCAGTGCGACCCAGTTGTTCCGATACCTCGGCGGGCGGAGGTGGACAGGATTGGAAGTGGGATTGCAAAAACGCAACACAAGACCCAAAATATAATTGAAATGGTCCGGAGGTTTTTCCCCCGTCTGGGTCCGGGGTAGAATAGGCCAGAGCATTCCTCCTCGGCTCATCGAAAAAGGACGTAAAGAGGCAGTCGGTGGGGGACCCTCAAATAAGATCTTGAGATGACTTGAGACCGCAAAGGGGGCTCTCATGCATACTTTAACTTTTCCACACGACATTTACTCTACAATCATATCTATTCATACTTTTTCACTTTTTCTGCTCTTCACCATCAATGCAGGCCCCCTTGTGTTCTAAACGTGTACCGCCGTGTTTGCCGTGCGGTGCGACCCGTGCCGGTGGAAAAGGGGATCCTGGGTTGTTGGGGGAAAATATATTTCTTGCGAGAAACATGGAAAAAAAAACGCAACTTTGGCCACCTGATTCATCATAGACGGGAGATTCAGAAACTAGCCCACCGGGGTCAATCTACTAGTGCAACATTTTGTCACCATTATGTGGCACATTGGGCAGCCCGGACATAGACTGCAACTCTGCACTGCTAAATGCATTTGGATTTTTGGATTGGATATTGCTTAACGTCTCATATTTATGCAACTTGACTAATCGAGACAAAGGGGGAGGGACGTAAAGGATGACGCGGGGGACAAGGGGTAGACAGGCCTGTGCTGGTCAAACCAGCCACAAGCAAATGGGAGGGCGGGGGTTCCCCACGTCGTGGTCGTCTCCGTCTGTGTCATCATCTGTCCGTGTTGTCTTTTTCGTCGCCGTCGGGGAGGTAGTCAAAGGGAAAAGGGGTCCCCGGGCGAAAGACCCAGAGCTCGCCATTAGTTTCAGGGAGTGAAACTCCCCTATTCACGGGCCAAACCCCCGAGAAGGTGTCGAGTTGGAACTTGAAGGCCCTAATCGGAATCAAAGTAATTACTTTTTCGAGTGCAAATGTATATAATAGTACGTTTTATAGACACGTTTTAAAAGAAACAAAGTGTAGGGCCTAGTCTGAGAGGACCCGACCCAGCCTAATGTGCTGTTAAGTTTTAAGTTACCAATCGATTTTGCCGGGACCTAGAATTTTCGATTCAGCATAAAAAAAACGTTTTTAAGGGTTATACAACACGATTCTAGGCCTTACGTAAACAATGCAAAAAATGCAAAATAAGCTATGGAAATGGCATTTATGTATTTTTTTATAACAAACTTTGAAAATCACTGGCGCCAAAGTAATCGCATGAATTGGACAAGAAAACAGCATTGTAGAATCGCAGAGGCCAAGACGAATCCGTAGAGCCATCGCACAACCCCTACGTCTTAGGGTTACCGCCATCTTTTTTTCCGCCCTTTCGAATTTAAATTTTAAAAAATCGTAACCGCCCAAAGTTACCAATCGATCTTGCCGGGACCCAGCTCTTTGGATTCAGCGAAAAATTAAACTTTTAGGGATAATATAACACTAGTTCTAGGCTTTAGGTTAACAATGCCAAAAAATGCAAATTAGCTCTTTGAAATGGCTATTTTTACACATGACCGCATTAAGTTGAATTAAGGGTAACAGAGAACAGAGTTTCGAACACAGGGTCATTTATTCGAAATTCAGCGAGAAATTTACTTCTAGAGAGTATTAACGTGAGCTCTAGGCTTTAGGTTTACAATGTCGGAAATGCAAAATAATCTCATCGAAAAATTAGAAGCATTCCGGGGATCCCCCTCGCCACACGAGTCCAGTAGATTTAAATTTGAATAAAACGGTTAAGAAGTCAATTTTCTCCAATTGTTTCATTGAGCATTTCTTTCCATTCCACTTCTGGTGCGTGAAGGTGTTGGATGTGTTTTTTGGACATGGGTGAGTAGTTTTTGCAGTAGGTATGCATTTTTTATGTAAGTGCGCTAAGTAAAAAAAATCATACAGCCAAAGTTGACGCTCAATTTTGACAATACCTAGCTCTTTAAAATCGCATTTACATTCCCTACAAGTAAATATAGGCTATCGGTTATAGTCATTACGTTTACGCTGCCGAAAAAGCAAAAATTCACGGCTCGAAAATGATTTTTTTCACGCATTTCCGAAAAAATTGGATTTTCGGCAGACAAGTTTCAGAGATACGAACCAGCAACCTGGCTTTTTTAAATCGCAGTTAAATTCCACACAAGAAAATATGAGGCTTCTTATCTAGGCCTTTGGTTTACAATGTCGGAAATGCAAAATAATCTATTCGAAATGGCATTTTAACACACATGACCACATTTAGTTGAACTTTAGGTTAACAGAGAACAGAGATTCGAACCCGGGACCATTTTATTCGAGTTCAGCGTAAAATTTACTTCTTGATAATATATAATGTGAGCTCTAGGCTTTACGGTACTGAAACTGAAAATTACATGTAACGGTGAAATGGGAATTTAATATACATCCATAGATTCGGTGGAAGATATTTTTTAAATAGATGCAAACAAAATGTTTTTACACCATTTCACATTGAATCGTTGGACGATAAGGAATTTTTTTTCAGTGCAGTATTATATTATATTTTAAAGGGATCGTTCACCTCTTAAGTAAAGGTGTACCCAGACATCTATTTACCTAAGTAGACTCCATTTACAACAAATTCTTACTCGAAAATAATCATAATCACCATATATTAATTGTTAAATATGTAATGAAATTGACTACGTTTTCGCCACTTCGCTGTACTGGCAACAACGCACGACACGGCCTTGGCTTCGGAGTCGAGTAGCTGGGTGTCGCGGCGAACTGAGTTATCGTATTGGACATTTAAAGATGCTTGGGGAGGGGGGATATGACATGTAGTCAAGTATGGCATACTCGCTTCAAATTAGGTTGAAATAAAAACGCATGCCATGTGTTATTAAACTCAAGTGTCAAGTGTAGAGGTGTTTACGAAGATATGTGGTTTTGACAATCGACTTGATAAGCGCACAGTGCACTTACTGTATACACATTCAAAACTCCGTACACCTAGCCGAAATGTATATTTACTGCCGATGCCAGTACGTTATTTGTTCATCCTTTTGTCGAATATGCTGGTGATGTGGATTTTTAATCTTTGTTTATGTTTGGAATGGATCTTCTAATCAATATAGCAATATAGCATAAGATATATTATGAGTGGGGTGTGCCTGCATACTCGAAGGATATAAACAAAAAGCGATAAGCTAATGGGCCTAAAAAGGTAGAGAATAAACATTAAACACTGTCCAGAAACCTTACGCAGACCTCTTCACATCAGTTGGACACGTGCACTCGTTTCGATCAATCGTTCATGATGACATTGAGGAGTGGTGAGGTACAAAAAAAATAAGAATGTTTATTATACGTTACAGGGCAAGCGAATTCTATTCAGTAGTGTTCGTGTAGAGTTTGTACTCAAAATGTCAAAATGTCAACCAACAAAGAGTCAAATAATGTTGCGACGAGAGTGACTTTATTAGTGAATTGCTTGAACGTGAGTCGGCGCAGTGTATAATAACTAAGCCTAGTAATTTTGGGCAGATGATATTATTTCAAAGATGTTCTCAATATTTTACGCCACGAAAAGCTTTGGAAAAAAACATTCATCAGGACAATAGAGAAACATTGATGTCTGGCGTAATTAAGTAAGCATACCTACTCATTGTTTATAGCTACAATTACGAACAGAAACTGATCTAACAGGCAACATAGATTTAAAATTATTTATTCTGTACACAAGTGTGGTCATAAGGCGGCTTTAAATAATAAATAAACGGAGTATTCCATGAGAAAATAAAATAAAATGCCGCTTTGGGATAATGATACATTGTTAATCGGTTTTCGGATAGATGTAGTACATGCATAACGCGCGAGAGTTATTCGGGAGGTCCGTGGTTCGATCCTCACCACTGGCAATCCTGACATTAACAAGATGCGGAAACTGCTGTTAGCCCATAGTGTTTGAATTACTTTAATCATGTAATTTCACTTATTGTGAAGATATGAATTTTTAATGTAAAACCAAATCGCTTATTTTTTAAAGTGCAAGTAATTCTGTATCATGTGTGTGTGTGGGTGTTGTGTGTGGTAAGAATCGCTATCGGTGTATTATGTTGTTGTATAGGCAATATTATTCAACTCCACT
>JAMZAV010004163.1:0-51615 GCA_024449915.1 Sweltsa coloradensis
TTTTTGTACAATGGTTAATAACCTCCCCATTCCTAAATTACAAGGGCATAATAGTCTCCACTCCGATGTCAAGGCGAGTTCATAAAATCTAGACTCCGCGGCACTACAATAACTTGTGAAATAATTATAATAATAATAATAATAATAATAATAATAATAATAATAATAATAATTATAATTAATAATAATGAATATATGTTTTTTAAGCATAAGCCCGCTTTAAGGACATAGTTATTGATTCATGCATTTCATGCATTGATTCATTTATCCATGCAATCTTTCAGATTTGACAGCTACATTGCCGTCTTCTGTTGGATTTATGTCATGTAAGTCAACAGTCACAACAAATAGCAGTTTCCTAAAGGTTTGTTCTGTGGTCCCGGTAGCTTAATTGGTAGAGCTATGACACGTTAAGCCGGAGGTTCTGGGTTCGAACCCCAGTCGGGGCAAACTTTTTCGACAACTGCTATGAATCAATAACTATGTCCTTAAAGCGGGCTTATGCTTAAAAAAAAAACATATATTCATACTACCCAACTCATGGGAGATGAGATGTGATTGAATTTATCCATGCAATCTTTCAGATTTGACAGCTACATTGCCGTCTTCTGTTGGATTTATGTCATGTAAGTCAACAGTCACAACAAATAGCAGTTTCCTAAAGGTTTGTTCTGTGGTCCCGGTAGCATAATTGGTAGAGAGCTATGGCACGTTAAGCCGGAGGTTCTGGTTCGACCCAGTCGGGGCAAACTTTTTCGACAACTGCTATGAATCAATAACTATGCTTAAAAAAACACATATATTCATACTACCCAACTCATGGGAGATGAGATATGATTGATTTATCCATGCAATCTTTCAGATTTGACAGCTACATTGCCGTCGTTCTTTTTGGATTTATGTCATGTAAGTCAACAGTCACAACAAATAGCAGTTTCCTAAGGTTTGTTCTGTGGTCCCGGTAGCTCAATTGGTAGAGCTATGACACGACAAGCCGGAGGTTCTGGGTTCGAACCCCAGCCGGGGCAAACTTTTTCGACAACTGCTATGAATCAATAATAATAATAATAATAATAATAATAATAATAATAATAATAATAATAATAATAATTATAATAATAAAAATGATAATAATTGGATGAGCGTAGCGAGCGAAGCGAAGATTCCATTTCACTACACTGGAGAAAAAAAATCCGGATTTTTTTTGCATTTTTGTGTGTTTGTTAACACGATTCCGGCTCCTTCGAAATCTCTGAACTTAGAACTGCCACGTTTTTGAACGCAATCAAAAAATTATTTCTCATAAAAATCGCAATTTTAAGATTTTTTTCGATTTAAAAAAAAATTCTTCGACTGTTAACATTTACATGCTTTTTGTGCTTTTTTGCATGTAATGATTTTAACAAAGAACCTTGATTTTATGAATTAATATATTCTTGTGAAATTTGAGCGTAATCGAAAAACTATTTCTCACGAAAATCACAGTTTTACGATTTGTTTTCTATTTTTTAACTTTCTTCGGCTTATAACACCTACATGCTTTAACCAATTGTAATAATTTTTTCACAGAACCTTAATTTATTAATATATTTGTGTGAAATTTGAGCGTAATCTAATAATAATTCTTGAAAATCGCAATTTTACGCTTTTTTCGTGTTTAAACAATTACGCTCATCCAACAACGCGCCTGAAAAAGCGTTTGCGAAGTTTCCCTAGTTAAAAAAAGTTGTGAAACGGATCATTTCGCCGCGTCGCGTGTTTACACTTACTGTGTTGAGTTCGACGTTTCGGAACCACTGTGGGTTCCATCTTCAGGACGACTGCTTGTGCTGTGACACGTGACCAGCGCATTCAAACACGATCCCGAACGAGAGAGGCAACGAGTAAACGTGAAGTTAAAAAAGTTGTCCCGCAACAACCGAAGAAGTGCCTCAATTGCAGCATACGATATTTTGTGCGCTGGTGTTTGCACATTATACACGTTTTTGGGGGTCTTTTCGCGTTTCAGACGGCTTTTTGTGGAAAACGGGCTCTTTTTATGTCAAATTAACCGAAATGATGTCTCGAGTTCAAAAATGTATAGACCTGAGTATGAGAGGACCCTTACACCATTCTTACACCCAAGAAAATTCATTTAAAAAAACGCCGAAAAAGGTCGTGTTTTACCTTATAAGATACATGATAGAAATATACGCCATTTTGAGACTTTTGTGACATTAAGGGAAAATATAAGCTAGAAATTATATTAAAATGAACAAAAAAAATATGTTATAGCTCAATAAGTTGATTTTGGTGATTTTTTACTTTTTGAACCATAATATCTACCTCAATTTAAATTAACTTGTAAACAATGATTAAATAGTGTTCACAAAAGAGCTGTTAACTATAATCTATAACTTGGAAAACGCTTAAGTCCCGCTGCGTTGATGGATGAGCATTTTTGTAAGTTTTTAGTTTGCGTAGGACCACTTTTCCTTTGCAAATGCTTTTTGAATGCATTGTAGATGATTGTAGTCAAGTTTCTATTGTTACTTGTTAATTGTTATTACAAATCTAAAAAAAACTCATATTAAAACCTTTATTCTATGGATTATGGCTAACTTTTTCAACTTTTTTTTTCAGACGGCAATACATCATGTCATGTCCATGTAAAATATTAACGTTGTAGCCCCACCCGTTTGGTCAGAATCGGCCCAAATGTCACAAAATATCGCAAAATAAAAAATCGTAAAAGTACGATATTTATGAGAAATATTTCTTCGATTGTACCCAAAAACGTGGCAGGTCTTAGTTCAGAGATTTCGAAGGTCTTCTCCAATTTTCATCAAGATCGTATATGCTGTTTGCCCGGTAGAGCGCGAATTCAAACGGACAGAAAAAATAAGAAATACATTGAGCTAAATTTTTTGAGGGGTCAGCTAAAACATTTCAGAGTGATTGTAAATTTGTTATGTTTGGTATCATTTGAAAGCATTTTTTTTTGGAAATATATTGAAAAATAATATAAAATATATATATTATGTTGAAGCGCAATTAGATGATTTTGTTGATTTTTAGAAATAAAAGAAACATATACTTCAATAATTAAATATTCTTTTAAACAATGATTACATAGTGTTCACAAAATGGCTGTGACCTACAGTTATTGAATCGTTTGTAATTTTTCAATAATAGGAGTTAATATTATATTATATGATAATATATTCAACATAAATTACAATATGGAGTATAGGTGTCAATAATTAGTACAATACCTGTTAAAACCCTAAAAATTAGCAATCTTAAAGATATTGCAATAAGAACTTCGAAAAAAAACTGACTAAAGGAACAGTTCTTAGTACAATACTATTTTGTTTTTGTTTTTTATTTAATTTTTAATTTTTTTTTTATATATTTCTATATTGTCGATCTTTTTGCATCTTATTCGAGCCGGGGATGCTAAACTCCGAGAATAATGGACTGTATATATTTTGATCTGAACTTACCCCGAATCTTGACTAGGCTGAAGGAGGCAGTGCAGAGGTAAGTACGATGGGGCGAGATGGTAAGCCCACCCCCGAGAGAGAACGGGGATAAAGAAGCTCGAGTTTGGAATAGAAAGTAGGAAATTAGAGAATGCCTGGAAGGAAAGTCGAACCAAGGACTGCAGCTCGGAAATCCGTCGTTGTATTCCAAGACGGACGCGGCAGGCGGCTACACCCTTGTATACGTACAGTGAGTGCAATGTCCGGAGAGCGGACACGTGCGTTGCGAGGTGCGAGCGAGAAAATTGAGACGAAAACGAACTTTGCACTTCATCGAGTAAAGGGCTAGAGGCGAACTGCATTGAAACAATACTTGCATAAAGTCGAACGCGAGAGAACCAGGAAAAGACGTCTGATAGGCAGAAATCAAACAGGTGATAACAATATGTGCAACTTATAAATACCGAAACAAGAAATACCAACAGCTAAGAGAAAAATATAACTACCACAATAGCGCCGGGAAATCGCGCGAACATAACCGCCCACCTAAATGGATTTTTTTTAGATAGGACCAAGAGAAATACAAGAACTACAACAAATAAGACCAAACCCCAAAACGAATACAAAGGGAAGGAGGGAAGATCACCAACTTGGTCACCGGACGGGGAAACACTCCTGTGGGAGTCCCGAACGGACGCCACTCGGATGACGTTGTCGTTGCCAGGGCACACGTGGACCACCCGGCCAATGGGCCAAGACAAAGGAGTGGAAAGCGGTTTTCCCAAAACACGAAAAACCACGTCACCGACCTTGAGGTTCGGGCACGCCCCGCACCCACTTCCCCCCACTGCTCTGCGTGTGCAGGTACTCAGAGGACCAACGTGTCCAAAAGCGTTGATGCAGTTGACGGACTTGAAGCCAACGAGAGGTGAGTGAGAGGCATTCTCGACGACAGCAACTTCGGGAGGTGCGAGAAGCGAGGTGCCGATAAACAAATGGGGCGGGAGAGAGGTAATCTGGGCCATCCAGGGGTCGAACGAAGGGGCACAAAGCGGACGACTATTCAACACGGCTTCGATGCGTGAAACACGGGTAGAGTACTCCTCGAATTAAGGGCGGATCCCTTAATTATCGATGCAGGAGTAACTTGGCGGATTTTAACCCCGGCTTCCCAAAGTCCACCGAAATTAGGAGCGTAAGGGGGGTTGAATCCCAAACCTAACATTACGTAGTGCAAGCTTGTCCGCGATGGCGGTCTCAGCTGCCGTGAGAGAATGTAGATCTCGCGGAAGCGAGCGAGCAGCACCTACGTAGTTACGGCCACCAGTCGAGTAAATGTGAGCTGGGAGTCCACGCCGGGCGAAAAAAACCGATCAAGACAGGCCGGAAAGCTTCATTTGGACAGGTCAGGACCAGCTCAAGGTGCACAGCTTTGGGGGCCCATGGCAGACGAAGAGAAAATAAGTAGCCTTTGACGATGGAGGCATTACGACGAGGACTCGTCTTCACTGAGAAGGGGCCAGCGTAGTCTGTGCCCACGTGGAGGAACGCCGCGAAGGCTTAACGCGGGGTTTTCAGCAGATTAGCCATAATTGGCTGATTAGGCTTGGCGCGGAATTTGAAACGGGTTTTAAGCACGACGAATGCTTTGCCGTAACAAGCCCGCAGAGAGACAATCCAATACATCTGCTGAATGAGGGCTTGCACAGTGCGGGGGCCAGAGTGCAAGGAGGAGAGAGGGAAAGGCATCACACAAGAGCGCGGACAAGTGCGTTTCCTTGGGAAGCAAGAGGGGATGACGAGCTTCTTCGGGGAGAAAGAATAATGAAGCCTGCCGCCCACCCTGACAAACCCACGGGTCAATGAAGGGCTTGAGGGTGGCGATGCGTGGGGTCACGAACGAGTGTTTAGCCAGTTGCTTGAGCTCATCACGAAGTACTGCTGCTGAGTGATGCGCACAAAACCAGGCGCACCCGCGTCCCTCAAGATCGGACGGGAGCAAAAGGACCAGAGGGGGGTGCAAGGTTACTTCCGACAAGCAAGATGCGGGAAAAGCGTACCACGTGACCGAACCGCGCTTGGCTTTCAAGAGCGAGGAGAAACTCTGCAGTTTGAAAAGCAGAGGATCAATGACGGGATCATGAGTTATCAGCACCGTGGGAGACGCTTTCAGCTCGGGCAATTTCGTGGCTGGGTTCAACCGAAGGGACCGAGCGAGACCAGTGGGGGGAGAACGCATGAAGGGGAACCAGAGAACCATATGGGGTGGTTCAACAGGTCCAGGGGGAGCAGCCCCCGAGAGGCGCAATCGGCAGGTGTTCTCTTCAGAACTAACATGAGCCCAATTCGGGGGAGAAGTGGTCTCGAGTATTTCGACTACCCGATTGGCCGACGAATGTCTTCAGCTGGTGCGGGGGGTACTGGCCCAAGCGAGCACGATAGTGGAGTCAGTGTATAGCAACACTGTTTCTATGTGCAAGGGCTTGAGAGGGGGTTTAGGGTGTCTTTTAAGCACCCTAGAAAATAACAATGCTCCACTGAGTTCCAACTTGGGCACAGTGAGCAGCTTGACGGGCGCGACCTTGCTCCTGGCCCCTCAACAATCTGACGTGAGATTGCGAGCACGTCTCAACGTGCAAGTAAAGAGTAGCAGCATAGGCCTTCTCGGGGCGTCGCAAAACCCTACAAGCCGGTAGTGGCATCGTTCATGACAAGGAGACGCGGAACATGAACATCACTCAATTTGGGCACGCTTTCAATGGCAGTGAGCCAATCTGAGAGAGTGTTTTCCGAGAGTGATTCATCCCACTCCACCGCAAGAGCCAGAGATTCTGCATGAACACCTTCATCCAGGAGACCGGAAAGGGGTGAGAAACCCGAGTGGGTCGAATATGCGCGCGATGTAGGGAGTATGGACCGTTGGTGACGCAACCTACAAAGGGCAGAGTGTGGAAGCTGAAGCAATCGGAACGAGGGTCCCACAACAGACCGAAAATTTTTTAAAAGTTTTGTTCGTCGTTGGAGAAGACCGGGGGAGTTCTAGATGGTCCTTGGGGGGAGCTAAGAGCGTCAGGAACATTGCTAGCCCACTTGCGTGCTCGATGCCTGCACACTGAGTGAGTGACTGCAACTCAGCACGAAGCACGAGGGCTTCGTCAAGGTCACTGGCGCCTGAAACTACGTCATCGATGAAGATGTTTGAAGTAAGGGGCGCGTGAAGCGAGAGGAAACTTAGCACCTTCGTCCACGACCAGTTTTCTGGGAACACTCCCTTGGGCCTGGAAGGCAGAGGGAGTGAGACCGTATCACTGTATTGAGCTCGTACTCAACGACAGGGAGTAGGGCTCAGGACGCCAGAATATGTGCTGAAAAAGCACGATCGTCCTGGTGCACAAGGATTTGACGGTACAATCTGTCTCACGTCCGCGCACAGAGCTACAGATAAGTGCGAAAAGTGTTAGAACAGTGGGAAGGTCACTTTGAAGCTTAGGACCACTCCGCAGGACGTGGTTGAGAGCGACCTCCACCCTTTTATCAGGAGAGGAGGCGTTGAATACCACTCGCAGTTAGTGGTAGAGCTTGTACCTTGTGTACCCAATGATGCGGGATATGTACTCCGCAGTCGAGAGGAAGGCTGCATGTGCAGTGAACGAGCGTAATCCTCTGAACTCATGATATGAGTCATGAAGTGGAGGATCACGGGTTCAGAAGACGCCTCTAAACTGACAAAAGTCTTGAGCGCGACGTCACGATTGTAGCCTGGCATGACGCAATCAGGGTTGAATGGTAGAGCGAAAACCCAGTAGCGGCCAGAGGGTCGCGAGAGTGCGTTTTAATGAAGTGCTCTTCAACGAGCGAATCCATTGGGTCCAGAGAGGGAGGTCGACTGACTTCTTCTGTTTCCAGAAGAGACGGAGAGTATGTTCCAACGGGAGCTTGTCACAGCGAGAAATGAGTAGGATGACTCAGGTGCTGGTTGAGTAAGCGTGGACCGGACCCAAGATTACCCAACCAAAAACCGTTTTTAGTGCGGGAGGGTTGCTTTCCTACGATCGTGTGTCCGTTTTACAGAGAATGTCTGAGTAGAGATCGGCACCAATGAGGAAATCAATGGGCCCTGTACATTGAAGCGATCGTCAGCGAGGTCAAAGGGCATGATAGCGCTCTATGACGTCAGTGGGGCACGGAGGATGTAGGCAAATTGCCGGCATTTGTTGAGAAAACGTGTGCATTGACATGCATAGAGGGTTGCCCAGAGAGCCGAGAAGCTAAACTGCATTGCCAATGCCATGCACTCGAGTATTAGTTTTTGTCCGACACCTGACAGTTGGGCGGTGGGCTGGATTGACTTTCCCAAACCCAAACGTTTTCACTAACGACTTAGTGATAGCAGAGATTTGTGACCCGGAGTCAACAACCGCGCGAAAGGGTTGCATGATCCCGTGCGCGTCACTAATGAGTGCGCGAACGGTGCCTAGTATGACAGTTTGATGAGTGGGGCTCGAAGCCTGGACTTGACATGACAGAGCCTGGGGCGCTGAAGGGACCTTGCTCGGTGACAGGATATCGTCAGCGAGAGACGGAGCGGATTCAGAATGTAACATAGAATGATGTTTAGAGCTTTGACACACAGAACATGATTTCGTGGAAGTGCATTGGGATCGCCCGGTGTGCACCCATACAATTAAAACGCGTTTTAATTGGCGCAGCGTGTCATAACGTTGGTCTATGGTTAAACCACGGAAAACTTGCACTGGTACAATGTATGAGAAGCCTTACATACCGGACAAGCGGACACAGTTGAATGAGAGTGGGTTACGAGATGAGTTTACTGGGTACCCGCTGCACACTGTTGTTCGAGGCAGGTGACGACACTAACAAGGTGTTGATTCGCTTGAAGGGAGAGAACTTTTGACGGTAGTAACAGAAAATTTTCCCGACAGCACGTAACTCCATCGTTCTAGATTGGTCTTCGAGAAAAACGATTAGCGATTTGTACTCGGGAGTTGAATTAGATGTTTGTCTGTTTTCAAAAGCCTTTCGAGATGACGCATTTGAGATTAGCTAATGCCAAACATAACAATAAGAAATCACCTAAATCGGGAATATTCAGAGCTTTCAAGATTCGACAGAGTTGCGATTGTTTTTAGAAACGCTTGCAGACCGTCATAGGATGACGTTTTTTTGGGGGAACAAAATCTAAAATCTTGTGGACACAAACTCCCTAGTAATCGCTTGTTTTGATAACGAGAGATGAGAGTGTTCAGAGCGAGGGGGTAATTTTCTTCAGTATTTGAAACTCTGAGAGAGGGCCAACGGAGTTTCGACAATGAAGTTGTTAAATAGTGTAACTTTTGAACATACTTAATGATTTATTATCATCGTCAGAGATTTTTGAAAAGAGAATAGAATTCGGGCCATTTGCAAATGTCCCCCTTTGAACTTGGGAGATCTATGACTGGCAATGCAAGAGATGGTTGAACTGAGGCGGACAGAGGAAACCCGGGTTTAGTCACAACAGGGCGCTGATTTAATTTATCAACCGTAGTATAACGAAACTTAAAGCAAAGAAAAGCGTTTCAATACTGTCTTGAACTTTGTCTATTTCGATGATTTAGCGGGAAGAACTACTTGGGTGTTTAGTCGGCAATAGACATTTGGATTTCGCGGAAATCAGATTCCAATTGAGACAAATTATCAAAAAGGGGCCTAAATGCCTCGACTTGATCGGGTTTTATTTTTTTTGAACGCATTGTACGTTCGTTGAACGGACGCGAATATAAACCCCGCGTCGAGCAAATAACTTTTTTTGCTGAGTTTTGCAACTCTTCCATGATGAACAGAGATTACAATATCAAAAAATAAGAGGAAACAACGTAAGGACAATTACACTGAATAGCGGGATCAACAGATCACGAGAGCGGAAAACTACAACCTCAACACCGTGTGTGTAGTGGCGATGACCAAAAAGGACTAACCTTGAATGAGAAAATATTGCGAAAAAAAGCGGAAAAACACCGTAGCATCCGGCGACGGAGGACCATGTGTTCGAGCCGAGATGCTCAACTCCGAGAATAATGGACTGTATATATTTTGATCTGAACTTACCCCGAATCTTGACGTAGGCTGAAGGAGGGAGTGCAAGGTAAGTACGATGGGCGAGATGGTAAGCCCACCGCGAAGAGAACAGGGATAAAGAAGCTCGAGTTTGGAATAGTAGTAGGAAATTAGAGAATGCCTGGAAGGCAAGTCGAACCAAGGACTGCAGCTCGGAAAACCGTCGTTTTTATTCCAAGACGGACGCGGCAGGCGGCCCACACCCTTGGGATACGTACAGTGAGTGCAATGTCCGGCGAGCGGACACGTGCGTTGCGAGGTGCGAGCGAGAAAAGTTGAGACGAAAAAACGAACTTTGCACTTCATCGAGTGAAGGCTAGAGGCGAACTGCATTGAAAAAAATACTTGCATAAAGTCGAACGCGAGAGAACCAGGAAAAGACGTCTGATAGGCAGAAATTCAAACAGGTGATAACAATATGTGCAACTTATGAATACGAACAAAAATACCAACAGCTAAGAGAAAAATATAACTACCACAATAGCGCCGGGAAATCGCGCGAAACACATCTTATTGTTTTTGCTTATATCGACTACTTTTGCACCTAAGCTGAAGCATACGTTTTGTATAGTATTTGTAATACTGCTTGTATTGTTGTAAGTGACGAGATACAATGTACTGATATGTAATGTACCTGATGTATCTATTAATAAACTTGAAACTAAAAAAACAAAAAATTATCAGTTTATTGTGTTTAAAAAAAAAATTGAAGGATTGGCGCGCGACGTAGATGAAAAATTTAAACACCATCTAATTACACTCGAATTCATTTAATATAATATAAGCAACTTTTTAATATTGTACTGTATGTGGTATTATGTAAATGAAATATGGTGAATGATATTTCTTATAAATACTTCAAGTTCAAAAGATACAAACATTAAAAAAAGCCCAGCAATGCTATTCGTATGCTTCCATTGCACAGAACTCGCTTCTCGCGTTTCACTTGTGGTTCTGGTCAGTGGCGTAACTAGCCCTTATTTTGTTTGGGGGGGGCGAACATTTTATAACCACAAACATTGCCTATGTATGTGTGTACAATGGGGGTCTGGTCCGCAACTAGTGCGGGTCCGGGGTAGAGTAGAGAATAATTGACTCGCATGATGTGGGCTCTTCATACATTTTTTAACAATAAGTTTCACTCATAGGCCTACCCTACTGATAAAATTTGGGTCTGTTAGGCTATTTTTCCTGACTGATCAGGTTTGCAACTGTCACACCTTTCACACCGTAAAAACTGCCACTGGGTTCTGGAGCGCTTAGCCCCAGATTTGTTTATTTTTAACGTTGCAAATGGTGTTTTAAAGGTTTTAGCATGGTTTCGTCGATAATTTATAAAATTGTGAAGATTGATACCTTTTGTTGTCAGTTTACAAAAACCTTTCAACAAAATTGTGCCCCCCGCCCCTCGCCAACCTCTGACTAAATTTGGGGGGCAGTCGCGCTCCCTCACCCCCCTGTAGTTACGCCACTGCCTATGGTGGTCGGTCAACCTTGGTGATGATCTTGGCGATTTTCAAGCCCAAATGTAACAAAATTATAGCATTATTTACCGCCATGATCGAGGTTGACATAAAAAGTGCTGTAATTTAAAAAACGTGATCACCAACTGTCACCAACAAGGCAAAAAAACTTTTAAATCGCAATTCATAAAATAATTATTTCGTTAAAATACTACCTCTGTGGGATATAATAATAATAATAATAATAATAATAATAATAATAATAATAATAATAATAATAATAATAATAATAATAATAATAATAATAATAATAATAATAATAATAAATAATAATGTATTCTTTATTGACAACAGGTCCGGAGACCCACAAGTAGTGCAATATAATAGACAACTTAACTACAAAGATTAAGCATTAATATATAGAATGAACTAAGTACCCAAAGCTAAATTAAAATTAAGATAAGATAAGTTGACACAAATTAATATAGACATGAGATAAATAACAGTACACAGTAAAGAGAATTTATAAATTATAAAATAGGACTATCGCGGTTTGTAAAATGCATATCAAAAACAATATTTCGTTATGGTATAAAAAAAATAACTATGATATTTGATTGGCTAAGTATTGATTGATCATGGAACCGTATAGGACTAACAAAACAAAAAGAAAAGAAGTGAAAAATAAAGAAAATGTAATCCTAAAACTACTTTTGATTATATTATAAATGTTTGTGGTTTTCGAACAAAATTACGATGTTAGAGTTGTATTAATAGCAGATTTGAATTCAGGCAGTTTCATATAATGAATATCAAGTTCACTGTTTTTGGAAACTAAAATATTGTACGTTGATTGGATTCGATTAAATGGGGGCAAATTTCAACAGATCAATACGAGGGCGTGGAACGTAGAATGTGTGATGGTTGCGCGTGCATTTAGCGGGAATGTGGAAGTTGACACTTTCAATCAAATCTGAATCAATGAGACCATGAATGAGTTTGTAGAGAAATAAGATGTCAGTTGCTTTTTTTTTTTTTTTTTACTTTATTTATTATTTATATATTCTACTCCATTATAATTAACTAATTAAATGTAAAAAATTATATTTTATTGGATGAGCGAAGCGAAGATTCCATTTCACTACACTGGAGAAAAAAATCCGGAATGTTTTTTTTTTAATTTTGTATTTTTGTGTGTTTGTTAACACGATTCCGACTAAACCGATACTCCAATTGCGATGAAATTTTCTGGAGACCTGTAAAATCTCTGAACTTAGAAATGCACGGTTCGAAAAACCGATCGAAAAATTATTTCTCATGAAAATTGCAATTTTACGATTTTTTTCGATTTTCTTGATTTGTTCTGTTTGTATTTTTGTGTGTTTGTTAACACGATTCCAGATAAACCGATACTCCAATTTCGATGACATTTTCTGGAGGCTTTCAAAATCTTTGGACCTAGAACTGCCACGTTTTTGAGAGCAATCTAAAAATTATTTCTCATAAAAATAGCAATTTTACGATTTTTTCCGATTTTTTAAAATTGTCTTCGACTTATAACACGTCATGCTTTATCCGATTGTAATGATTTTTTCACAGAACCTTAATTTTATGAATTAATATGTTAATGTGAAATTTGAGCGCAATCGAAACATTATTTCTACGAAAATTCACAATTAACGTTATTTCCGTTAAAAAAAAATACGCTCATCGAACAACCACCTGAAAAAGCTTTTTCCCGAAGTTTCCCTTTTGTAAATTAATATAAAAATAAACTTTACCACATTATTGACGAGCTAAGCGAAGATTCCATTTAACTGAGAAAAAACCCGGGAAAAATGTTTTTTTTTTGGGAATTTTTGTCTTTTTTCGGCTAAACCGACACTCCAAATTGCGATGAAATTTTTCGGGGGCCTTCAAAATCTTCTGGACTTAGAACTGCCACGTTTTTGACCCGGCAACAAAAATTATTCTCCGGACAATACACAATTTACGTTTTTTTTTCCGTTTGTACTTTTTGTGTATTGTTAACCGATTCCGGCTAAACCGTATACTCCAATTGCAATGAAATTTTCTGGAGACCTTCGAAATCTCGGGAACTTAGAACTGCCACGTTTTGAGCGCAATTGAAAGATTATTTCTCATTAAAATAGCAATTTTACAATTTTCTTCGATTTTTAAAAAATTTCTTCGACTTCTTATAACACCTACATGCTTTATCTGATTGTATTGATTTTTCCACAGAACCTTAATTTTATGAATTAATATATTTGTGTGAAATTTGAGCGCGATCGAAAAATAATTTCTCATGAAAATCGCAATTTTACGCTTTTTTTCGTTTAAAAACATACGCTCATCCAGCAACGCGCCTGAAAAAAGGGTATGGTTGGTAATGATGTTGTGTAAATTGCCAACGTTGGCGGCATTGGCGTGCATGCTATCGTTGACCTTGACGAGTGACAGGTTATCTGAGACCTGTCAAATATTATAGGCGTAGGGCCTAACCTTTGTGGGTGTCAACTGTCAATTGCCCAGGCTATGCTAGCTAGGGGTCTAGCCCCACTTATTTATCAATTTTAGCTAGTCTTAGGCTAACCCGATTGTCATTATGGAAGAAGTTGTTGTGGCTCGAGTACTTCAAGACTTTTTGACACTTGCTGAGGGTGAATTGAGCATTAATAAAGGGGATATTGTGCAGGTAAGAAGCATAGGCCTAGGCCTAGGTTTCGGTAATAGGCCTAGGCCCTACTAAGGGCTAGGGCCTAGCCCTACCTAGCCAAGGGCCTAGGGCCTAGCCCCTGGCTTTGGTAAACCCAAAGGCTAGCCTAGGCCTATTAGGTGTAGCTAGGCCTAGGCCTAGGCCTAGTTTTTATTGGCGTTGGGGTAGGTCTACCGATGCTAATTTATTTAGAAAAGTATTGATCTAGCCCTAGGCCTAGGCCTATGCCGGCAAAACAGGTGGTCTAGGCTAGGCCTAGGCCTAGGCCTAGGCCTAGCCTAGTGATCAAGGTCCCAAGCTTAATTTTACAATTAATTGTCACATCCACTGGTTGGTGGAAAGTTGTGTTCGGCGTCTAGGGAAGAATGTCTTAAGCCCTTACTAGCTAGGCTCTAGACTAGGCCCTAGGCCAAGCGTAGAAGACACCACCCATTTCCCTTTTAAATGGTCTGTCCCTTGTAGTGTAGGGCTATGTGTAGACCTAGCTAGCACGGTATAGCCCCTAGGCCTAGCCCTACTTCTTCGGTTGGGGGGTTCAAAATAAAATCATCATGTTTTTTGCGGGTTTTTGTATAGGGTTACCATATCAGGTAAACCCGACTTCCTCTTTTTGTATGCCTGTATATGCGTCCGGCGGTTTTTCATAAAAGCGTTTAAAGTCCAGGATTTTGTGTAATACGGGCGCAGCTACTTTATCACAACAATAACCATACGTACACATTCGATACGCTTTCTGCACGGCACGGCATGGTTTAACGTTTGGTTTAGCGGTCAGATACGTCCCTGCAAACATTCCGAGCTCCGTTCGGGTGGCAGTAAAAAGCCTTGGGCTTGTTTTTTTATTGCCGTGGCCCTCGGCTGTCGCAGTGTCAAGCTTCGCGCTATGTCTAAGCGTAAATGTAAGTTTTCTGACAAGCTCGGTGAAAGTATCCATCTTTTAAGAAAGGTAGATATGACTGGGAAGCCGAGTGTCTTATATGTATAGTAATGGTACTTTCATCTCTATTGCAAACAAAGGAAGGCTAGATTTAGAAGCTCACATAAAAACAACAAAACATGTTAATTGTGTTCAGAGTCCATGCTGTGGCATATCCGCAATTTATTTGTATGTCCTCTTTTTTGCACCAGCACTTATGGCAACCCTATTTTAGTAACAAAAAAAACATTCAAAACCTCTAACGTTGCTATTTTTAATGAAAGTCCTTTTCGGTTGAAGTCCTTTATATTTAAAATAGCATTGTTAAAGGTTTTGTAGGTGAGTAGGTATTTTAGTGAAAAACGTGATGATTTCATTTTGAACCCCATCACCGAAGAAATTCCGCTAGTACTGCTGCCAGCCCACTAACAACGACCAGGGCCTATTGCGGGAATGATTCAACTGCGACACAGCTTGGAATGTAACATGCTGGAAACCCCTTTGGCACTCTAGTACCCTAGTATAGGTACCGCCACCGGCGCCACACTTTTATCTCGTGCTCAGTAAGAAGCTCGGTGGTTTTTGTATCATTTTGTTTCCCTTGAATTGAAAAAAAAATACAAAATAAACCACCACACTTTGTGTGACACTAACCCCATACAAAGGAAGCTGGAATAGGCCTACCTCTTATGGTTATGGTGGGTTCACAAGCCAACATAACGATGTCAACGTCACGTCATCAACGCCGATGTTGGCCACTAGGTGTAGGCTACACATACGACAAGCGACGCAAAGGTTTTTAAAACTACGATTTTGTATTCAGAGGTTTTCAAGTGTAGGCTGTACACAAGTGCACGGAACAATAACAGACTCACTAGAATGCCAACAAGTAGCTCCATTCTTTAATTTTTGTAGATATTTACATAATTTTAGGCTTGTATGCTTAACTTCCGGCGACGTTCCGGCGTTAAATAGGAATCGGTTCTATGTTTGAAGACATTGAAAGGGGATGGGCGCGTCGCGTCGTCTCGTCACCCGATTGGCCGATAGCTCACTTCCGACGTCGTACGTCGACTTGTGAACCCACCATAATAGAAAAGTGTGGTTGTATACCCCTACTAGAGTTTTACCCTGCAGTCGTCCTGCTTACCAATCTCCGGGGGGGGAGATTGGTAAGCAGGGGGGGCCCCCTCCCCCCGTCACCAAGCCGGTTTCCATGACTTATGACAGGTTGTGAAAGACCATGTTTATCACGGAGCTGGGTCCAGACTGGGTTATACGTTCTGACCTGAGCCCAGACTGAATTTGTCCGATACCTATGCCCGGACAGAGTTCAGTTTGGTTGAGAAGCCATGTCAACTTTCTTTGTAGCCTACCTGTAGGCCTGTAGGCTGAAATATGATTGGTAAATGCAAGCAAACTCAAATACATGTTAGCGTCCATCTTTCTTCGTAAATCATCCAATCCCAGCGCCTCAGTCCAATCCAATCCGGACTGAGCCCATACGGTCCCGGTCCAGACTGAAAGCTTGTGATAAACGTAAATGAACTGAGGTTGGAAATCTAGTCCGGACTGACCCAATCTGGACTCGGCTCGCATGATAGGCCTAAACGTAACTTCGCAGTGGGAGATGGGAGATATTAATATATTTTATAATGCAACGAATATTCACATTCAAAACATATTCTAAAATAATAGGCTATATGCATATAAATAATAGAGTTGATTTGATTTACCTTTACATTTCTTTTATGTCATTGGAGATAGGCTAGTTGGGATAGGCTGAAAAGTATTGTCGGACACTTCTTGGTAAGATGGCCTAAAAAATTCATATTTACGGACAAGTCTGGCCAGTGGCGTAAAACTTATTTCATAATTTTGGTTTTGTCCTTGATTTTTTATTTTAATTAGGCCTAGTAGGCACCTGGCACTTGTTATTTATATTTAAAAAAATGTTATTTCCTAATTTTAATGTATTTCATTATTTTAAATAATTGTCTTACCACAGGGCTACGGGTAACACAAATCACTGTAACACCTTTTTTCCTGTGTCTATGGCAGTAATAATAGGTTCATACTTAAACATTGGCATAGTTTTCTTGTATTAATTCCCACTACAGTGATACCACTCTTTCGAATTGCCGTGTGTTTTCTTTTATCCTATCAATCATACATTTTCCTCAATAATTTCATTCTTTGCTCTCCCCCCCCCCAGGCTACTGGAGCGGATTGTTGTTTCTCTATTTTATTGGTATATTGTGACGTTTTAGGTCTTAAATAAGATCGATCGACATTGGTGCTATGGATGTTCAGCTGGAAAATTCGGAAATTTTCCTACTAGCAACCTGATGGAGTTTGATACACCTTCAATTGAAGATGGTCAAGAATTGTTTGTGGCTCTTGCAAACTTCCATAGTCAACAGGCTGGAGATCTCTCCTTTTCAAAAGGTTGGTGACATACCCACCCCCTCAAGCACAAAGAATTATCGGTGCAAAGTTGCGTCTCTTTAAAAATGGTAGACTTGGGCAAATCCATATGTTAAATCATAGGGCTATCAAAACCGTATGCACAAAGACAGTTGCGTTCGCAAGTCGCTAGATTCATCGGTAAAGTTGCGGCTACTCTGGATGTGATGTGACGCAAATGTCAACCCTTGCTTTTTTTGTAGGCCTATTAGAAAATGAATATTTCTACTAAAATTTTTGTACCAACCAACAGTAAAGCAGGCAAGAAACGTGAAATATTGAGTAAAAAATTGCAAAAATGTTTATGAAAATGGAGTGAAATTTGAACCCGCTACCCTTCGCATAGTAATGCCTCTTGTTAAAGGCCCAGTCCACTCTTCAAACATCATTTGAATTTTAAAAAGATTGTATGTTATCATAGAGATCAGAAAAAAATGCAACAAAATCGCCCGACAAGTTTAGAAGCTATTCGCGCGCCTAGTTGGCTGCACCCTTCCTAGCCACACGTCACTTGGCGTGAGTCCGCCCGCATACCGATAGCCAGGTAGAGGGTTGGCGCAGCCCACCAGTGTTAGGCGATCACTCGGGTAATGAAAACTTATAAGAAAACTGCATGTACCTTGTGCTTTATTGAGTTCATATTTAGTGTTACATATTTATGTTGTATATTGGTGTTGTTGTTGAAATCTTGTGACAATAGTGAACACGTATTGTGTCTATTCGGATGTTTAGTAATGCGCGTAATAATGATAGTGGCATTTCGTTATATAGTATTATCAATAAGACACGATTTCCTTCACTACAATAAACAGTAACTTTGCAAAATACATTGATTGAAATAATTATACTATATGTTTTTTCCTGTTTGTGTGATCCATGGTGTGATCGCCTCGACACGATACGGCCTCCCTCGCGCAGACATCGCTGTGACCACGTAGTGTACTCTATTATCTGTGCTGTGACTGAATAGCAGGTAGCGGGCGATCGGCCGAGCTCGTTTCTCTCCCCCAAGTGACGTCACACGTAGTCTTAGCGCGCCCCGGTTCAAATGTAAATAAATCCGATTTCGTTCAACCGATTTTGAAAATTCTTTTTTCTACGTACTTAGAGCAGTACATGGAAGAAAATAGCTGTTACGATTTCAAGACAAGACTGGGCCTTTAACCACTACTTCCAAGTGGACGGTTGGCTCAATATTGAGACTTTTGACCACTAGGCTACATATGTTGTAGGTTGCCCAAACACAAAATGTAAGAAAAATTTGCTGTTTTCTATCTAGAAATGCTCTCTTAGTGCTAGAATAATTTATTTGAGTCATTTGGGACTGGTTTTTGCTTGCATTTCGTTTCCATTGATCTCCAAACATTATCGTTATCGCCGTAGACAAATTGGTCATCTTTGCCAATATTTGCGTCCGCAACTTACCGACGCAAGTCTTTGTGCATGAGAGGGATAGGCTTCAAGTACTCAAGCGTAAGCTAGAATATTATATCCTTTTAAGGCAATAGTGTTTTTGTATAGTCACTAGTCGCGTAATCTATGGCATTCTATGGTAATTATTCATTTTCACACGCACACAAATTAAAGTTTTATATCGGCCACTACGTTAAACTTAAATTAAATATTTTTATTATGTTAAAAAGGGGGTGTGGAGCGGGAACCCAACAGCTTACCTGGTCGGTGACTGCAGGGACCTTGTAGATTTGATAGACAAATAAATATAAACATAACACACAAAAAACCGCTGAAAGTGTTTCGGGCTTGCTCACTTGATGAGAGCGCATGCAAATACTGAATCAGATAACACATACCGGTACCTACTAATAATCAATTTTGTTTCTAACACAGGTAGGCCTACAGAGGATTTTAAATAACTGATATAGACATCACTAAAGTCCATCAATTTTTTAATTTGTACTGTGTAAAGATTAGTTTGGAGCTGAATTATAAGGTTGTTCCAAATTAGCCAAGTTGACTTTGGCGTTGCCCGCGAGTGGAATCGTGTTTAACAAGTTGGGGGCACACCACATTCTTTTACTACAACCATCCATTTCACTCAACTAAAAAACTTTTAATTTTTTAAATGGAAGTATGGAACTCAGGATCAACTTACAGAAATTAGATTATTGTGAATTATGAACATCTTAGGCGTTGAATTTGTTTAATACTTTTAGTAATGATGTCAAGGATATTTAGATATAAGCCTAGCAATACAAAATTCAAAACACAAACAGAACGTAGGCCTAAACAATGAACATCACAAGTACAAGTACACAGTTCACCGCTCAAATCGTACAAGCCGACCGACCAGACGAAACCAAATGTATTTGTGCCTGTGCTATATGCCGCCCAGCGCGTACGGGCGGCAGTTGAGGATAAATAGGCTCAGCTGACGAGAACAGAATGGCAGAGATCGAGAACAAATTACCAAGTTGAAACATATTGCGAGTGATTCTAGCCTACATCGAAAATTAAGAGGATGAATAATAATGCTTTTAGACGATCATACACAAATTCTATTAATATGTAGTGAACATCAGTATTTTTTACAAATTATGTACAAAGTGACGTCCGGAACGGGTCAATTCCTCCATCCGGACAAATGTGTTGAAATTATGACTGCCCGGAGAAATTCCGTACGGTTGGCAACCCTAGTTGGGTTGGTGTTTTGTATTTAATATACTGGTATCCGTCTTTGGTTGGCCGTTGTTCACTCGTCGATAGCGTCTGCGCCAATAGGGTTGTCTTGGTTCTGCTTTACATTAAAGTCCCCCAATGAACATCAGTCATGTGACTGAGTGGGTAAACGCTATAGGGATAGGCCTTATGCGATTTATTTTTTATTTGTTTATTTACAGTCAAACTCCAGGACATTTCTGAAGGGCAAGGAAAAACGTAGGCCTATATGGTTAAGGTGAGAATGTAGAAACTAAAATTTTTTTTTTTTTTTTTTTTTTTTTTTTATTTTATTAGCATTCCATTAATTCACACTCATGTGCCCACAATTGGTAGGCGAGTAAGGACATGTCATTAAGTGTACTAATCTAAACACAAATATTATAAAACATACAATTATAACAGATAACATCAACAATGTACCAGTCTAACAAGCGCCATATTATGCTTTCCCAGCCATATTAGGCCTACTTGTTTGACACCATTATTTTGTATTGTCATGTATAACAATATAATATTTATACAGGTAAAAATCGGTAGACATAGGCTAACCTAATATACAACAAAGCTAATGCATTTGACATCAAAAAAATACGGTTCCCTACGAAATTAACATTCTAATTAGGCCTAGGTACCTACATACAATTACAATGGAAAACAAAAATCTTAAAAAGGTACGGCCTACCACTTTTATTCATATTTGACAGGCCTAGCTTAATGTGAATAGTGGGATGATTTAAGATTTTAAACCGGGCAAAATTAGGGGATAGACGATTTTTCAGGGTCACTTAAGAATGTTATCCTGGAAAATGGCGGCGATTACCAGTGTTCAGTAAAAGACAATTTGCGCGTTACGTACAAAAAACAACGACATGAAACCCATTTAGGCCTAAAGGTTTCATTATAGGCAATCATGTCGAGTAGCAAGTATTATGTTAGTTTTTCATATCAAAACTAAAATAATAATTAAACCGTTCCAGTTTATAAATTTTATTGGCGATAATAGTATTTTATTGATTTGCGGCTAAAATAGGCTACATTAATGAATAAACCAGCGAAGTATTTATTATGTCCTATGTTTTAAATGACTGAGAAGTCAATTTTTTGTAATGTGTGCATGTGACGTGGTAGCCACCTTTGGTGTTGTAGAACTCGGTGCCCAGTAGGCCTACTGTAATTAATCGTCGAATGCTGGAATCATGTCGTCCAGGAAAAGAAAGCTTGCCCCAAGATACTCAGTTATAAACCAACTATAATATCAACATTGTTTGGCAAATTGGAACCTTCGTTTCAAGGAGGAATGGTGCTCTTTGTCAAGACAGATACATTATAAGAATGCAGTCCCATATTTAGATTATAGGCCTACATAGAAAGACTCCCACATAGAAACCCTCTCCCCTGCAGAGAAAGCGCGGAGACGAGTTTCGACGCTCAGCTTTCAGGTTTTTTCTGGGTAAGCAGTTAACAACATCAGTATCATATTTCACAACGTTAATAAAGGATCAATCTATTAGATCCAGTACCCATATTTTTAGAGTAATTCATCGGTTTTGAATAAAAAATTGTGAAACCTCCGTAATTTACTCAATTTTGGGGAACTTTCTGAATTTATTCCAAGTGTAGAGAATTTTTAGTAGTGTAGAGAACGCAAATTTTCATACTGGATATCAACGTTTAAATCAATGTGTACGCGCACATTAATTTGGTTTTATTTTAAGATAAACAGTTTGGTGGGAATTTCCAGAACTGAAATCCATGTTTTCGATTTATTATTTTTTTCACGATTTGGACTTATCTCTTGCATTGATTTTTTAAGGCTAATTCTTGGCAACCAAGTGTGGATATCAATAGAAAATACCTAACTCTATTAACATTCATGCAAAATTTGCTAATGATATAGTATCCAACTGTTCTGCTGCAATCGTCAACACCTGAGCGCTCGCATTTGAGTTGGGCAAGCTCAGCAACCCTCTTAAGTAGGCCCTGGTTTCTAACTACGCTACATGGTTCCTGGCGTTACATTGCATTTAATATCCTTTTTGAATTTGTTGTCAAAATTGTTGTGTTTTAATGCATTGTTGTTGTAATATTACTATTTCAAATATTTACTTAACTAACTGTTGTTGTGTCTGCATCTATGTAATTAGATTTACCTATTTAGTTGTCCCCCTTTGTAAATCAGTTTTTTAACTGAATAGGATAGATGTTAAATGAATAAATAAATAAATAGTGAGATGGCTTAGAAAACATGTTTTATTCATTTGTTTTAGGGGACATAATAGTTGGTCTACATCAAGTGGATGATAACTGGTGGCAAGGAATGATTGACGAAAGAATTGGGATATTTCCTGTCACCTACACCTGGATGCTCAACTCGATAAATATGAAGGTAAACTCACTAAATGCACATACCTAGGTATGTTTACAGTTACACCATCAATCCTGCATGACAGCAGTATTTACCTAGCAGGCTAATGACTGCTCAGTGTCCTCATAAAATGCGACGAGTAAGGTGACGGTACAGTAGCAACATTTGCAGCACAGAAAGTATTGGTCTGAATATAATAGGCCTACTTGTGTACCCTACCTACTTGAATGACTAATAAAAAGAAAATTTTTAATATCTGGAAATTTGATCATTTCCTGAAACAAGTAGAAAATGAAAAAAGTGAAAAATTGGAATTCTGGCTCTACACACACTTCACTTACTTAAGTGAATAAATTATGTAGGTACGTTCTGTTTATTGTTACAGTATTTCTCTAAGCCAGTGCTTCCCAAATTTTTTACAACCACAACCCATATTTTAGAACGCCAAACTTGTGCGACCCACCTAGCTAAAATTATTTATATATAGGGGGTGGATTATTAAAGCAATGACTTTCATATTAACTTATTGTATTATCCACCTTTAATATAGGCTATATATAAGTTTCTTTTAGTAGACTCTAGAAAAATGCCTTAGCAAATTATTTTTCATTGTAAAAATAATATTAATGATAAGATTTTTTAACTTCACAACAATTCCACCTACGGCAGCGTTTACCGACCAACCAAATCGAGGAATAATTAAGAGTTAAGACGTCATTTGTGTTCTATGTTCATGAAGTGCTGACAAAATACCTAGGTAGGCTAGCATGTGCTGAATGGCTGAACATAGACCTACGGCTAGGCCAACATTACACATATGGACCTTCTTCTCATTTTGTGTGTTACTTTCATTCCATGTTACATTCCAAATTAATCCTCAATTACAATATTATCCACCCAGCATTCGACGCGGTCGTTGGTGGCACAGGGTGAACTTTGTGATTCTCTTCATATAGCATTTTCCACGCATGTATTATCTCTGGCTTAAATTGCGTTCGCGACGAGGCCGAATGTAATGGAATCATTTTCAGAAAAACATAGGCCTAAATAGAATGGAAAAAAAATCGGCGTAGAACGTAGATTTGAACCGCCGACCTTTCGCACAGCCCTCAATCGCGCTACCACTCTGCCACATTGCACTGTGGGTGATAGTAGCTATTAGCCTATATTAAGTGGTATCGTTGATGACCATACAATTGTACATGACTCCAATCTTTTATTTTCATTTTATTTATTTATTTAACTTCTGTCCTATTCAGTCAAGAAACTGATTTATAAAGGAGGACAACTCTAATAATCGTCCCCATTCCTTTTGTCTGTTGCCAAAGCCGTCAGTTACACTAACATATTGGGTCCTTTGGGAACTGACGGAAGGATAAGTTTATATTTTTGTTTGCCAATGTGTTGCAGAACGGAACACAACAATACTTGCGACTTTTCACGCTTTTTATAGGAGGAAATTCCATTTTACTTATTTCACTGCACACCAGCCCTGTAAGCGCCAAGCCTGAACACAGCTGACTTATACCCTTTGGCTTAGGGAAAATTTCTCCCGCCAGACTGTGTATCGAAGGGGTTGATATTGTTTTTCTGTTGTACGGTTGCTACGTGCTATCAAGTTTTTATATTCTTATTTGACTGCTATACATATTACCATTCTGCTGACCGTAGTCCCTACTTAAAATGGTACATATGTAGTGTGTGTGCGTGTATAATTTGTACGCATCAAGACTATCCTATTTATTCACATGTTTTTACATCCTACTGGTAAAGGCAGAAATATAACTATTAATTATAAGACATTTTGTACAAAGGTGTATTGACATCATACTTTGCACCTTATCATTTAAATTTGTTAATTACTTGCAAAACTTCATCAACTAAGTTTATAATTGACAATTACTATAGCATGTACTTCATCTACTGGACTCTTATAAAAACTAACAAACAAACAAAACAAACGTACCGGTACATAAATTATTTCATTAATTATAAATTGTCTGTAATATATTATGAAAAGTCACACACAGTTTACAGTCTGAAATTTGTTATAATTTTTCCATCAGAGTAAAAATGATTTTTTAGTTTTTTTCTTAAAATATGCAAAATTTGGAAGAGATAATGCTAATGCATACAATGTAGCATATTAGGTAATTAAACAAACTACCGATTCTAACCATATCCTTCCATTTTTGTAATAGGCATACCGCATGCTATATCCTGGGTTAACTCGAAGAGACTATGCAACTACCCCATTTGTACTTATCACTAAGGATGCACACGATAATCAATATTATCGATCAATAATGGATATAATTTTGATAATCGATAACCAAAATTCATTATCGATTATCGAAATATCAAATAATTGGTAAATAATAGCACGAATCAAACTCTAAAGACGGAGACTATCTCACGTTGTGCCATGCACTGTCGGGCTGATGGTGTCTCACTCGAGATTTATGTTTGGAAATGAGCTGTCAGTTGATAACGGAAGGCAAACACATGACATCGAAGACAGCCAGGCAGTAAACGGAACATGATTGTTTTGTTTTGACTTACACTTGCCACACTTGAGGTTCCACTTATAGGTCAGAAGAGGCTTTGTTGGCGATATTATCGATAATATTTATTCGATAATGACATTACCATTTTGATAATCGATAATGAAAAAAGTATCGATGTGCATCCCTACTTATCACGATTATATTTGTGATGAAGATTGAAGATGCATTATTCAACAAAGATATTATATTTGTTTTGTAGGCCAGAAGAAAATTAAACTCATTGGACCTTAAAGCTGTGGTTAAAATGGATATGACAGCCAAACTTGAAGATGAAATGGATTTGCACAAAGGGGAAACTGTCACAATCACTGAAATAATTGATAAAAACTGGTACAGGTAAGTTATTGATTCTCTGCCAGTAATAAATATAACAGAGTCCGCTATTAATATCTTGTAAAAACTTAACATTTGTTTTCAGAGGTGTTTGTGGGGATCGAAGCGGCACCTTTCCTTCGGCTTATGTTCAATTGGTTGACAATCCAGATGAAACAATTCCTGATAACAATTCATATTGTAATGCTACCAAAACTCCGGAAACACCTCCATTAATCTTCTTTTCCCCAGTGAAAGAGAGCAAACCTAAACAATTACCAATCTCTCAAAGTGTTGATTTGAGTGATGTGTTTAGTAACGATTATTTTAGGCTTAACATGCCAACGATGTATCAACAACAAAGTCTACCAAAACCCGAGGAAAAATCCATTTCTAAATTGAAGGATTTTGAAATGCAAGAAGAGGAGCATGATAGCAACCATAATAATACAAAATGTGATGTTCAAACATCTGTGCAAGTAGACATTGTGTCATATGGACTTACTTTATATCCTTTTTATGCTCAGTTTGAAAACGAACTTAGTTTTCATGAGAACGAAATTGTCAATCTCATTCGCCATATTGACTCGTTCTGGATAGAGGGGAAAATAGACGGAAGAAAAGGAATATTTCCAACTAATTATATCAACATTCTGGTAGACTGTGATGAGCGTCCGAGTGTGGACCAAGAACCCCATTCCCTACCTCAAGTTTTGGCACCAAATTCTTTTGCCAAAGTCTTGTACAATTTTGATGCTCAAATGAACAGTGATTTAACCGTGCGTGAAAACCAAGTTGTCCTAGTTCTAAGCCAAATAGATGATGATTGGTGTAATGTAAAAGATCAAAGTGGAAATGCCGGTTTATGCCCTCGCAATCACCTTACATCTCACTCGATTTCGGAGGAACGTTTCAATGGTGCCAATCAAGAAGTTAGACCTACCACTGATGACCGACAAGAACAAAATGTCAACAGTGTCATTAAAGTCCAACGTTCTAAATCTATATCAATTGGGAAAACGGAACATCCTTTTTCGTCTAGAAAACAATATCGCCAATCACATTCGCCATCCAGCTCGGGTATGGTACGGCCAATTAAAAGGCAGGGTTCGGATCGATTGCCTCATAGGCCGGCACCTCCAGTCCCCGTGCCAGGGCACCAACCTGTGCGTCGGATGCTGACACGACCTACCTTCAACCAAACACTACCATGTAAGAAAACTCACTAATATACTCACTAATAATCAATTGGATTTACCTTCAATGATGATAATTCTAGCCTGTCTATTTATTATTGCAGGTGCAACTGTAGTTGAAGAAAAAAGTGAAACCGGAGATCAAGTCTGCTCTACTGATAATGAAGAAATGATGAAAAAAGATCAGAGGTATTGTCTGGCATAAGAATTAATTTTATATTAGGTATGTTTGTGATTGCAAGCAATCCAATCAGTAGGCTACGGACATTATTGTCTTTGACATAGAGCAACTCTCAAAGTTTGGGATTGTTTGAGTGTCATTGTTTTTGTTTATTTATATTGCTATTTGCTTGGCATCCCACCTCTCAGGCAAACCTTGCTTAACTGGCAAGTATACAAAACAGAGCTACTAAATTTATATGCAGATGAAAGAGCGGAAGATTAGACCGTCTAGATATGTGTAACCTTTTTTCGATTAAGAACTCTTTTATTGAAATGTTTTGATTTGAAACATTTTTGCAAATTGTAGATCTAGATCCATTAACAATAGTGCAACTAGGATACAGGTCAACTTGATTCGGAACAGGTGTTACCTACTCTGTATCCCCCTTTCACTAGGACAACACAGTAGGCCTACAAGAACGGTTTCTCCTGTCGCGCTGTCCTTTTAGGGGTGGGCAAAATCATTTATTTACCTAAACATTTAGCACATATCAAATTTCACATTTGAATGTTGAACTGTGGGAAGGGGATAAATTTTTAATTTTGTTACTGGTATATTCAAAATTTTTACAGTTACCATCACTTTGTTTTAAGCTATTTCATCTCTGGTACTCAAGTGCGTAATGCCCTCGATAGTGTGTCGGCAAAGAGTAACTCTTTCCCTGGTACATAGGTAACTTGATGGTCATACCGCATAAGTTTTAGGATCATCCTTTGAAGATGGTGAGCTACTTTGTTCATTCATTTCTTCATGATCGGAGCCAACGTTTTATGGTCTGTTTGTATGTTACCTTGACGACCATATTTATAATGTTTGAAGTGTTCTACTTCGTAGATTATACTAAGTAACTACTTTTCGATCTGTGCCCAGTTATTTTTTAATCTGTTATTGATCTTGACGCGTATGCGATCGGGTGACCGTCTTGCGTCAGGCAAGTGTCTAGTCCACTTTTGGGATGCGTTGGCCTGTATTGTGGCTTGTTTCTTCACATCAAAGAACTTCAAGACTGGAGCTTCACACAAGTTTTTTTCCTTCAGCTTGGCTAGCGCATCTTTCTGTGTTTCTTTCCAGTGCCATGATGATGATGATAATATAATAATAATATAATGATGTTAATATAATGATGGGTTTAAGAAGAAAGTGGGCAGACCAAGAGATAAGTGGGTGGAGCAGATTAAAGACAGTGTTGTGAAGAGAGGAATGGCATGGATCGCAGTGGAAGCAGAAAGACTGTGGGAAAACCGGGAAAGATGGAGGGAGCTTTTAAACAGACCTCTGGTAGTGGAGGAGGCAAGCGAAGAAGAAGCTGAGGACATGGTTGTGTCAGGCCTCCTGGCTAGCCGACAACGAAGATGTTATCCCAAGAAACGGAGTAGTGTGATACTGCTTCCCCAACCCGATTTAATGTTAGAAAAGGGATCAAGATAAATATATACATATATAATAATGATCAGTTCTGTCGACACTATGTTTCTCAGCGAGCGTATCATGAAGGTTGCTCTGGAAATTGACTTTGCTACCTTGACACTTTGGCCAGACCAATCGAGAGTTTCATCAATGATTAGACCTTTGAGAAAGTTGGTTCTCTGTGCTTGTGCTAGGCTCTTTCCATTCATACAAATGAGTGGACTGTAATTTAGGTGTCTCTGGTAAGTGTGGAAGTGTATGAAGGTGGTTTTATTCTGGTTGATCTTGAGCTTGTTATCCTGTGAGAACAGTCATTTTTTAGGTTGCATGATTGCCGGCTTCTGACAGCTGTTTAGATGTCTGTACTGCTAGGGTGTGAGTAGTCATCTGCAAAGAACACTCGTAGATTTTCTACTGGGGCAATGTCGATGTACTCGTCCAGGTCGTAAGTGTAGACGAGATACATAAATGGACCCAGGATTGTTCCTTGTGGGACCCCAACTAATATAGGGAGTGTTGATGATTTTACCTTAAGTCTTAGTTCAACATATTGTGTCCTATTCATGATAAAGGATTCAATCAGATAGTGCCACACCTGCGATGCCCATTCTTCTAAGTTTTGCAAAGAGGATGTTGTGATCCACTCTATTGAATGCCTTCGACATGTCGTAAAATAGGCCTAATGATAAGTTGTGCTCATCTAAGGAGTTGCATATTTGGTTTAGGAACTGGAAAATCGCGGTTAAGGTTGCCTCTATATGCCTCTATATCTCGCTTATATTCTTTTTTAAGTAAATCGTAGGAAGTTGTTGTGAGTGTCTCAGGTGGGTATATGTAGTAGACGTAATCTGCTGCCCTTTTCTTTCAGTTCTTTAGTTATCATGGCGTTTTAGATGTCTACTTTGCATTCATATTGAATGCACATAGATTTGAACTTGCTCCGTCTAATTTTCACTGCCAGAAACCGTATGTTTGTATGTATTGTATTATAGTTTTTGTAATGCAGTATTTCTTACCATTCATCTTGTGCAGTGCCGGCCACAGAGCCAATATATATACAGGCATACTCTCCAATGGGTAAAGAATCTTGTGTTAAATAGTTTTCTCTAGTTAAATAATATAATAATAAACAGTGGTCTACGACAAGGCAGTGTGATGTCCCCTACACTGTTCGCCATTGTAATGGATGCCATACTAAGAAAAGTAGAACCAACCGAAAACAAAATGTCAAAGACGATGATATTTGCCGACGATATAGTGAGATGGGGAGATTCCATTGAAGAAGTCCAGGAAAGTATAGATAAGTGGAATGAGGAAACACAGGAATTTAACATGAAAATAAGTATTGAAAAGAGTGAGATGTTAATAGTAACCAAGAAAATTAAACCGAACCAGAAAAAAGTAACACTACGTGGAGAAGAGCTGTCAATTGCAGAAGAATTCAAATACCTGGGAAGTATTCTGACAAAGGATGCCAAAATAACAGCAGAAATATCAAGAAGAATCATACTAGCACACAAATTCTACCAAAGCGTACGAAAACTACTATGGAAAGAGGAAATATCAAACAGATGTAAAATGATATTATACAAAATGTACTTTCTCCCAATTTTGTCATATGCATCAGTGACATGGACAATAGGAGGAAAGGAAGAGAGCAGACTGCAAGCAGCAGAGATGAAATTCCTAAGAAGTGCGGTGGGCATAACAAAACTAGACAAGGTACGAAGCATAACAACAAGAAACAAATTAGGAGTGGAAAGTCTACGAGATAAAATAGGAAGAGAAAGACTCAGGTGGTATGGACATGTAAGAAGAATGAAGCAAGACAGAATCCCAAGACGAGAATTTGAACGTACATGTGGGGGAGTACGAAGAGTTGGCCGGCCAAGAGATAGATGGCGGGACCAAATAACGCGAAGCGTCGAAGAAAGAGGGAAAACATGGGATAGGGTTAATGAAGAAAGACTCTGGGAGGACAGGAAGAAGTGGAGAGAATTATTAGAAATGCCGGTTATGGAAGAAAACGAGGAAGAAGATGAGGGGTGCTGAGCCTGGCTAGCAAGCACTAGAAGATAGCCCGAGAAACTGGTGACTCGTCACCCCCCGACCCGACGAATGTTGGAAAAGGGTGTTTGATATATATATATATACAGTGTACACAATTTTTTATCTTTTACTCCACATGCGAGCGGTTGCCTGCTTTTCTTATGGTCATACCTGTCTTATTTCTACGTCAGTGTTCTTGGGTCTCGCACAAACGAGACCCTATACAAGTCGTGCTGTACAAAGAACTCGCGTATAAAGTGTGGGCGTAAGGCAAGTGAAATCTTAAAAACTATTTCCTCCCGTTTTATTATTCAATGAGATGTCGCTTCTTGTAAGTAAACCCTCATTGACAACTATGATTTTTTTAGTCTTGTATTAATACCTCGTAAGTAAAATACCATTATTAATAATGCCAGTTACTTCTGTTCTCAAGTTCAAATTAGCAATACTATGTGTATCTGTTTTAGGAAGAAAAATAGTGAGCAACGGCAAAATGTGATTTCTGAGCTCGTATTCACGGAGAAAGAGTACGTGCGAGATTTAAAAATAACATATGAAACTTTTAACTTGCACAACCCTAGTATTCTTGAATCACGGGGAATAGATGTTAAGGCTGTGTTTGGCAACATTTTAGAGGTAAGTGAACATGAATCTGAGAATGGTGATTACTAGGACTAGGATGTTTAGGACCTTGGAAAGTGATAAATAGCCAGGCAAATAGTACCTTAAAAAACATCAAAAAGGACGTTAAACTTAAAATAGAAAAAAAGACCCATGATATTTTTATTGAATCTTCTTATTTTAACTAATTTCTTCCGGAGGGGGTTGGGCATATTTAGTCAATCAAACACAAGAATTAAAATGGTATATATAGGCCTATGTCAATTTAACATATCTCTAACTCATCCCCAGTCACAGTGTTTGACAAGCAATTTATTTTTTCCCATATTTGGAGTTGGTTCGATCTGCTCGACATTTCGCTCACACTTGAACGTTCTGTATATGTTTTAAGAAGTGATATGAAAATAATACCAAAAGTAGGCCTACCATAAAAAAGACCAAAAAGAACCGAATTCCCAAAATGTATCAAAATAAACATTTTAAAGCAACGTAAAGTATGTATTTTTGGGATCAGTAACCTTCGAAACATACTTAAAAAACTATTTTTGAGGCATGTATTGACCAATAGAAAGATTGGTATGTCAGGAACATCCTAGCTCTAGTGATTACAAACAAACACACTGAACTATACTGAACTACTGTACTTGACTTGTTCTATTCTAATTGCTAATCCTAGGTTATGCACCTGGCTGAAGATCTGCTCGACTGCTTGTTGCTAGCGATGAAAGGCAAGGATGATGAGGACCAATGTGTGGGGCCTTGCTTCCTTCAGAAGGCAGAGGAAATGAAGTGTGTCTATGGCCAGTATTGCATGAATCATGACAATGCATTAACACTTCTAGAGAAGGTATGTAGTATGTGTTTTGTTGACTTAGTTTTGAGCTCTTTGGCTTAGATACAGAATATTGATTCAAGTAATATTTTACATCATTATTATACATATTCACAAAAGTAGTCCCAGTACTTATCTAAATTAGTTACTAAAATAAAATACATAAATGTTCATAACCTGTTAAAATTAATTCTTTCTTGAACATAGCAACGTTTGTGGGTACAGGGTTGAATATACTTTTATCAAGGTAAATCATAATTGGCCAAAATCAATTTTTCGATATTGGTACTACTATTTCTGGATTAATTTATGGATGCAAGAGATCGAGTCCTCTTAAATACCCCTTGGACATTTTCTTCCCAATTGGCCAAATTCCAAATTAACCAGTTGGCCACCTGAAGAAGGGTATGCATTGCACCCTGTGCACATGTGTTTTGTGGTTACAAAAGCTTTTTTTTAGAAACTTTTAAAAATTTGCTTTGAACGTGAATTCTTCAACCACTTTCTGACGAGACCACCGTACTAATCTGTTCAGGTAATCTTTGTCAGTCCGTCAGTTGTTATTTCACCTTCATTGAAAATTTCAAGAAATATTAACGAGATGGATGGATGGAGGGAGTATTCTACGTGGTTGTGTCAGGCCTGGCTAGCCGGCAACAAAGATGTTAGCCCAAGAAACGAAGTAGTGCGCTACTGCTCCCCCCAACCCGATTTAATGTTGGAAATGGGGTCAAGATACATATATATTGGGGGAATAACCCTAGATAAAAACTAAAAATTGAAATATATCACCGAATGGGCCCGACCTTGCCGCCGGTTAAATCCGATCGTTTCTGTCCCCATTAACATGTAATATTTTTACATGTGTCCCCAAAACTCTGCAATTAATTTTACATATAATATGTATATGGTAAATGAATGAGAAAGTGCCAAGAATTGAGTGACCATTGGGTAATTATGTTGGTTAGGCCTGCAATACAGAGGTTTCAATTAAATAAAATGACCATTATGCTGTGTGACAATGCTTTTGTTACGATACACATACTAGTTACGGCATCACATGTAATCCACAGCTGCTAATAAAATACAATACAATACAATACAACACGTTATTAATGTGCTGCATTCTAAATAGTTTAAAAATATATATGGATTGGCTGATTAGTGTTGACTGCTGTGTCATTTATTTGCTTATTTTACTGCATATTTGAGTACCCTATCTATTAAGTAACATTGATATTTTTGTATTTTTCAGTATGAAACAAATGCAAATATTCAGAACCTATTTGAAAAAGGGCTTGAAACTCTACGTTACCAAATTGCGTGCTTCAACATGGGTTCCATTCTTATCAAGCCTGTGCAGCGAATACTTAAATATCCACTTATATTAAATGAACTCATTAAGGTAATTATGTATATTTAGTTGTATTTTTCTATTGTTATTGAATAATATTTTAATTCAGTGGTCCATGCTTCATCCATGTTAATCGTCCATAATTGGTTACTGTCCGTGGCTGAAAAACCGGTTAGTGATTTTTACTCTCCGTTAGCCATACCTTGTATGTATTATGTAAAGCAAAAATAAGCCAAGTGCGAGTCAAAACAATACAATCGCATGCCATTCGCGAGTTGTCTTTTTTTTCCTTTCTGTTATCACTGATGAGCTGCTCCCAAACATAGAACTCCTGTATATCATTCATCTAGCGCATGGCGAAACACGAGGTAATCTCTGTCTGATGCGCGCGCATCGAGGGTATTCCCCGTTCTACACGTAATGTTTGGCTTTCATCAGTGTCGGTGACATCACTCACTCAAGCTCCACTCAAATGTAACTCGAGCACTAATTAATGACAAATCACCTACTGCCGCCGCTGTGCGCTAAGGTTTGAAAGACTGACTGACTGGCGGCGGTAATTGAGTAGAATTTGAGACAAAAAACCGTCAAAGAGTACCCGACGACTCAATTCATTAACCTGGTTACTATCAACGAGCAGGGGGTACCCGTTCACAGCCCTACCGCTAACAATGTTGATATTCTGACTTTACAGCTCTCTTGCATTGACTCTTTGATAACTACACTGTTCCAGGGGTTAACTGACCCGTCATATGCATAGTTGACGTTATTTGCTGGCGCTAACATACGGTTTACTTAATAAAGAATATAAAAACACAGAATACGCGGCCTGAATGGGATGGCATGGTTGCCATCTTGGCCTCTTGAATGTTGTTCCATTTCCATGTTATTGGTATGACTGATTGATAACTCCTTCAATATATTTATCAATACTGCACACACATACCCAATAAAAAGTCGTTTAGGTTTTGGTGCAAGGAATAAACTTTAAAATGTTCAATTATCATTTTGTGGTCATGCCACATTTCATTAAAAAATACCAAAAAATATTACAACAGGGGATGTACAGGATATAAATTATATAATGGAGAAATGAAACAACTGGCAGCAAAACGTCAAAAGCTGATACTAACAAACCCATTGATAAATTTAAGTATAATTATGATGATTAAATGCTGTTGCTGAAAATACGCTAAAATGCTAAAAGTACCAAGGGGACCAACGGCTTTACGCCCCATCCGAAAGGACGGTGTAACCATGAAAGTCATATAGGTTCCTTCACTAACCCGGACTGTCAAGCAGACGTCAAGGAGAACGAAGCCGTTACACTAGCTCTCGAACCCTCAGACTGCTCTAACCAGCGGTATACGTGTGTCTCAGGGCAGAGCGTTCACCCACTCTCCCCCTGACCATGCCCAAAGGTTGCTTAACTTTGGTGTTCCTAAACAACCTCAACTAAACCGCTGGCTTATTGAGTAATACATACAATGCAAATTTATGTATTTGTATTTTATATAGTGCACATTTTTTTATCTTTAAAATAAAAGCAGGGTACACAATGTTGGTGTGTTTTTGATGTACTTATGACATAACCAGGTTGCAAGTATCCAAAACTCCTGTTAACCTTCTTAATCATCTCATCATCTCACATTGTTTTTATGTAACCCATAATTTTGTTCTGTACAATATTTCACTTAGTTTAGTTTTATCCATTAGAAAGCAAGCTAAGCCACTGCGCAACGAAGCTACCTAGCTCTATTCAGCTTTTCAGCAAATTTAATGCAGGAGCATATCATGTTTGTATGAGATTGAACATTTGTTCTAGGTGTATACCTATGTAATATGTTATGTTTTGTTTGAAATTGGTTAAATAAAATAATATTTACTGAAATAATACCTACTTATACTGTGTGGTGGTTGTAGCTGATGATAAAGACTGACTTCTAGTTTGTTTTAGTGTACTGAAGACTGCCATAAAGATAAACGCACTCTGCTAGATGCAGCCAAGTGTGTGACAGAAGTAGCAACTTCCATCAATGAGGGAAAGAGAAGGAAAGATATTGGTAAGTAGCTTTATCAACTTGTACACAGAAATAAACTCTTACATATCTGTAAACGATAAAACACTTGATACATGCTACAGCAATCTTCTGTTTATACTTAATATCATAACACAAAGTTTACCTAGAAATTGGATAATGCTCATAGTTACAGTACTTCCTAGTTATATGGCAGGTAATTACATGTGCATTTCTATAAATTTGAATGGTGTTCTGTTCACCTTGTTTGTTTGTGTTCACATTAATGCACTGAAAACGTGTATGGATATCTGACAATTATGAAATGACAAATATTCTATTTAAAGTTCATACACAAACTACCGGTGCATATTATTTGAAATTAAATTTTAGGCTACATTTTTTTAATGTTGACTTTTTATGACAACCTTCTACAGTAGAATCCCAATTTTACAATCTCGGCACTAACAATTTCCCCCCAGATAAGGTATAATTTTCAAGTCCCTTAGATTGTCATAGTACCAGGCCTCTTGGTGAACGCTTTTTCCAGTCGCGTTGATGGATGAGCTTTTTGGATGAGCGAAGCGAAGATTCCATTTCACTACACTGGAGAAAAAAATCCGGAATGTTTTTTTTTTTTTTTTCTTTCTTTCTTTCTTTCTTTCTGTATTTTTGTCTGTTTGTCCGCACGATTCCGGCTAAACCGATACTCCGATTGAGATGAAATTTTATGGAGGCCTTCGAAATCTCTGAACTTAGAACTGCCACGTTTTTGAGCGCAATCGGAAAATTATTTCCCATGAAAATCGCAATTTTACGATTTTTTTCGATTTTTTAAAAATTTCTTTGACTTATAACCCCTACATGCTATATCCGATTTTAATGATTTTTGCACAGAACCTTTATTTTATGAATTAAGATATTCTTGTGAAATTTGAGCGCAATTGAAAAAATATTTATCATAAAAATCGAAATTTTAAGGGTTTTTTCTTTTTTTAAACAATTCTTAGACTTATAACACCTACATGCTTTATCCGATTGTAATGATTTTTTCGCAGAACCTTAATTTTATGAATTAATATGTTAGTGTTAAATTTGAGCGCAACCGAGAAATTATTTCTTATAAAAATCCAAATTTTTCGATTTTTTTCTTTTTTTTAAAATTACGATTAATTAAAAAAATTTAAAATTTAAGTTTATTTTTTATTAAATTTAATTTAATTTAAAAAAATTTGAACTTAGTAATAATTTTTTCACAGAACAACAGAAAATCCGCATAACACATGGCAGCTCAATGCACCAATACGCTCATCCAACAACGCGGCGGGACTTAAGCGTTTTCCTAGTTTTAAATATTTCTGTCCAATGATTACTTTTTAAGTGGGATCTCATTACTATTTCTATAGTTACTTGATATTACTTGTTAATTATACACCTGTAAAAGGCTTATATTAAAACCTTTATTTCTATGAATTTTGACCAACTTTTTCTTTCAAAAGGCACTATACATCACCATAATCTTTATGTCAATGTAAAATATGAACATTGTAGCCCCACCCGTTTGGTCAGAATCGGCCCAAATGTCACAAATATCTTATTATTAAAAACCGGGGAAAAAATCGTAAAAGTACGATTTCTATGAGAAATATTTCTTCAAATGTCTCTTAAATCATAACATATGTAATTTCAGTGATTTTAAACATTCCCATAAAGTTTCATCAAGATTGGAGTAGCCGTTAGCTAAATATCACGAAAATATCTCATTAAAAATTTTAAAAATTGTAAAAGTACGATAATCCTAAGATATATTTGATCGATTGGCAAGTCTTAGTTCAGAGATTTTGAAGGTCACCTCAAATTTTCATCGAGTTCGCATATGCCGTTTGCCCAGTAGAGCGCGAACAAACAGACAAAAATACAAAAAAAATCACCCGAGCTAATTTGTTTGGGGCGTCAGAGAAATTGAAGTCTTTGCTTTGCTTATCCAATAAATAAAACAATGTTAAATTTCCTGTATGATAAAACTCCTTGTTGTACGATTTCCCGCATTGAAAGTGTCAATTCATGTACCTTGACTATCTTTTTTATAACACTATTCTGTGCTCTGGTTTTACAACTCGTGAAGTTCAAAGGAAGATAAAGGCCCATGGTTCCAAGATCTACATTGTTGAAAAGTTTGCTAAGTTTGCATGTTACTCCCGAGCCCCAACTGGTTGATCAACTCTACTTTTAGACCCTTTACCCAAGGAGAGTGCTCAGTGCTCCAGCCTTATACCACCTGACCGCAAGAGCTAGTCGGTCACCCCCACTCTCGCCTCCAAACTCCAACTTCCCCTACTACAAGCAGAATATATCTCAGATCTACATGGCATGCAATGCTAAAAAAGAATGCATCGATCACAAGCTCACAGCTAAATGCTTACTTTTAAGTACTGAATTAAAAGAAAAGGCTACATGCTTTCTTTATTTCAGTAATGATTACACATTATCTCAATTTCAAAATAAATGTTAAGCCTATGTATCATAGAACCCATTACGGAAACATAATCGAATAATGGGAGAGATCAGAATTTTAAATCAATAATGAAATGTAAATTCAATTCATATGATTTTTCATTGGAGCATACCGGTACTCTTCTTTAATTGCTTACAAACATAATATTGTGAAAAATATACATACAGTAAGTAATCATTATTTACATTAATCTCCATAAAACCAATCACAATCATAATACTTGTTCAGATCTTACTTTAGAGTTTATGTTGATACGGTTTATTTGTGTGAGCGTTTTCTTGTATTGTAATATGTGAACTTATATATAGTGTCAATGTAATTATTAATTAATACCGCTTAATTATGCTTTTAATTCATCCTGATATTCGGACGGTACCTGTAATCGTTTAGTATGTATAAACCTATAAATTCAGAAGTGTGAAAATATGCGCAGTGCAATCCGTCTGCACAGGGACCCTAGCAAGCAATCTACAACACGTATGACATTAAATCTAATTCTTTGAATCATGATTGCAGAGACATTAAGTATTTATTAATTACACCTCAGATTATTATCTGATTCTTGTTGACTTGGGCCAAGATAGGAAGGGTGCAAAAATAAAAGTTTAGTAATTCCAAAACAAAATTTTTAAAAAAAAGATGGTCATATAATTTTCTTGATTACATAAGTTGCCTTTTCCAACCTTTTCCACTATCAATATTCGATCTGAGTAAACTCAAATTGATTATCGATCGATTTGGGAAATAATCGTATCTATCGATATTTTGATTATCAGATGGCAACCCCATTGTTAACTCGTTTAGTTCTTAAAGGGGCTATTACTTAAAAATCATTTTTACCACATAATCTATTGCATAATACTACACTAAAATGACCATTTAGAAAGTTATATCTTGTAACTGTGATTGTACACAAATTTTATCAGTTTTGTTATCCTAAAATTTGCGAAAATAGGCGTTTTTGGGAATTTCTTAAAGCAGCATTAACTTGCTTATTTTTTTGTATAGATACTAGAGCATCAAACCAATCTAAAATGGCACTCTATCACAATGTATCTTGAAACTGCACAAATACACACTGAAACACGAAAAATATGCATTCCAAAATCACACCCGATCTTGGTAATCAGCATATTTTGACCAAACCGCTTACCCAAATTACAAAAATAAAATATAGTGACTTTACACAAAAGGTTGTCGAGTACCTCTATGATGGTCAATATTTTTTTGGATCAAAATCCTCCAAGGTCACGTGTCATAAAGATCGTCCCCATGTTGTTTCTTATATGGGAGATTTTTGCCGATAACCAAGCTCGAAAAATACCAAGTTTGACAATTATTTATTTATTATTTATTTAACGTCTATCCTATTCAGTTATAAAAACTGATTTACAAAGGAGGACAACTAAATAAATCTAATTACATAAGATGCAGAAACTACAATAAACTACATTTAAGTACATATTTGAAATATTAGCATTACAACAACAATGCATTTAAACACAACAATTTTGCTAACAAATGAAAATAAAAATAAAATGAAATTTAATTAATGAATCAAATACAAAAAAGGGTAGGGAATGAAAGAAAAAGGGGAAAAAAAGAAGAAAAAAAACAAAGAAAAAAGAAAAAAAGGAAGAAAAAAACATTAAAAAAGAAAAACGAAAAGAAAAAAAAATTTTTTTTAGATCATGGTGGACCCAATAATTGTTCTGTTACTCAGTAAATTCATAACTAATTAGCCTGAATATATATATATATATTTTTTTAACATTATCAGGTGAATACCCTTCTAAAGTTATTGATGGACTTCCATTTGTAGACGATTAAATATTGGCAGTTAAATAAATGTTTTTCTTGCAGTGAGTAAGTACTTAGAAGATGGCAATGCAACAATAGCAAGTAAAATGTCAAGATTGTCACTACATTCAGTGGCCAAGAAATCTTCTAGATTAGGTGTTATGTTAACATCTTCATTGGGATTTGGGAATGCTGTAAGTATATTCTTCAGTATCTTCTATCTTGTACTTGTTTATGGTTATATTATGAACAGTGCTCAACAACACACAATTAAAAGTTTCAACTGCTAAATGTGAGCAAGTATTTAGCTCTATGAAATATTAACATTGGCTAATTATGACACCGATACAGAATTCTCTGTCTGTAATAATAATAATTATTATTTATTTCAGCTAGATCATAATAATATACAGTTTCAGTTTCAGTTCTTTATTGTACATAGGTATTTATTAATTAATTAATTAATTAATTTTTTTGTATATATTTCTCAGTAAACATTTCCAGTAAAATTATTTGTGTCAAGGGCCGTCAAATCAGGCTTGTGTCATTGATTTGTAGTACTACTTTTTCAAAATAAAATATTTCACATTTTGAAGTATGAAATTGATGTTAAATGGTTACACAAATAAAAACAGAGCAACTAGTTAGCCAATGCACTAGATAAGATGAAGAGCAAGATGCATATTTCTCAGGGATCACTAAGTGAAGACAAAGTGTGTGTCGATTAGACAACCGTATAAGCGCTCATGGATGTTTGATGCCTTACCAACAGAGGTAATGCATTTAGACTCTTGATTCAGGAAGTCACGGATTTTAATCTTGCCACCAGCAACCCTGACTATAATTTTCCCCCAGGTTTCCCAATCCAAGAGGTAAATGCTGGGATTGAGTCTCTTAAACAGCGCTCACACATTCCCTTCAAATTACTCCAACACCCTTAAACCTAGTTACTTAAATCTGAAATGGGTCAAACAAGGTAAAATGATATGTAGGGCTTACTCTATAGTAGGCATCCTTAAGAAAAATAGTTTTATTTTATTTTATTTATTGAAATTTAATTTTAACAAAGGCAGCACTTTATGATAACTATGCATCCAACCGCAATAGCTCTTTCTATATGTAATCAGTGACTAATGCATCTGCTTATTCTAAATATGCTTACTGTTCATTTAAAATGTTAGTCTACTCTACTGTCATTATGTCATCACTCATCAGTACAGTGTTAATTGTTTAATTTTCAAAGAATAACCAACCATTAATTGGCATTGAAATATTTCTTATAGACGAAGGATCCACTCTTTGACGAGCATGAAAATATGTTTCATGCCATGGAAAAGTCAGTCAGTGGTTTTATACAAAATGTGGACTTATTCTTGAGTCATCAGCATGAAGAAGTAATGATGCAAAGGGACATAGCCGAGTGTCTTGGCAACTTATATCAAGAAGCCAATATTGACGTCGACCATTTCATAAGGATACAGCGACTCGTCGCGACAAATTTCTGGCCGCACTTTGTACGTACCTTTATCAACTCCATTAACTTTTATAATCTATTTAGCAGAGTAGTTCCCAATCAGGGTGCTGGGTGTCTTGAACATCATCTTAGGGTGCCGTGATATTTTGTGTAAATAAATAAGAAAAAAAGTAATTTTTGAAATTCTGGACAAAACTAAAATGTACACTTCTGTGATTTAACATGTAACTTTGGGTGAGAGTGAATCTGCGGTAGTGTTATGTTCAGGAAGATGTTCATTACAATTGAGTTATTCTGTTCAAAGCACGGGCAGCGGTAATATTCTGAAGAAAAATCACGTTGTACAATGGTCGGTTATATTAATCCCTCTTTAATTCAAACTTTAAGGGATTCTAAAATCACTGTTTAAAAAAATGGACTTGGAGTCTACCCACTCATTCACATAACTGATTTTCAGTGAGGGACATTAAATTTAAAGCAGACCAAGCCAACCCTCCTGATGCCGACGCCTCTGATAAGCAAACAATGACTAACCAGCGACCTCGAACTTCAAACCACACCTTTAAAAAAATAACTATATTTAAGTCCAGCCTTATTTTAAGCGTGTGAGATGCTCTAAAAATACATCTTTATTCCAAACAGTTTTTATTTTATGTGCCTTTCAGCTATAGCCATATGTATGTTATTTGAACATCAATTGTCACATGTAACTAATTTTGGCAGTTAAACGTTTTCTTTTCTCCTGTTATGCTTGGCTAGAAAGATGATTTTTTCTGATTGGAAAAAGATATGTAGTACAATTGTGTGGTTAGGTTAGAAATACCTGGAATTTTTTAAATTTCTCCGTTTTTTTTTTTCACCCTTTTGGATTTTGGATCATGAATAGAATTCATACCAGCCATGCAATTCACACATTTTTTAAAATTAGATTTTTGTACACCTGAAAAGGAAAGTGCTATGTTCATGGTTGTACCTTAATCGGATAATAAGCTACGGTAATGTCCTTTCCTGTAGATTGAGAAGGAAGAAAATTTGTAGGGATTTTTATGCCCACTACTCACCATATAGATGTTCAGTGGTAGTTGGAAGTGAGAAATGGATTATTGTGTCTCCTCATTTGCAAGCATATTACTCAATTTTTTTCGAAGGTGATCAATTAAAAAGGTTCTTTTGTGAAGCAAAGGTAATACTTTCTTAGGGAATTTTTATGCCTCATCAAAAAATGTAGGTTCCACTTAATTGGGCCCTGTGCCTATTATTGTGATATGTGTTGAATGAGAAAATAACTTTTGTCTTGACAGAGAAGTATGGTGGATACACGAGTCCTTACGCCCCTAAACACCTTTTAGAGTTGTTTCGTGGACCTTCCATTCTCATACAGAAGCGGCACGACAAACTGCTCGACTATAATGGGGTATTGCCAAAAACAGACAAGAACAAAAAAAATAGACTGGGAGAATTATTGTTATGTACTAACCCCTAACTGTAGTCACTTATAGTCATTGTAATGCTAGTTGTTTTTTTTGAATAAAGAATAGTTACCGTTACGTGTTGAGGCCTCCGTGGACGCTAACCATTGTACAGCAACATAAAGTGAAAACCAGAAAGCACAGCCTTATAGGGGTAACGTTGCCGCTACTGTAACAGTGAGGGTGGGAGATTTGAATAGAATACACCAAAATTATCCCCCTCAACAATATACCATGCAAACAATTAAGCTGAGTTGCAAAGTTATAAATGATACATAAGTATTGAAATTATTTCTAATTGTTGCACAATATCCAAAACAGCATTAAATTTATATTCTATTACAAGAAACTATTTTTAGGAACATGTATGCAACATTGGAATAACTGGGTTGGGAAATTAACGTGAGAATAGTTATTAATATAATCTACACAAGCGTCATGATTGGGGAAAAACCCAAATATGACAATCTTTGGGAAAAAGTACGGTTTGGGTTTCCCTTGTAGAGTAATCCCTTGTAGAGACCCTTGTAAATCCTTGTAGAGTGATTTTACTGGTTGTGTTTTGGTAATCAACCTAATCAGGGACCTAGAAGGTGTCAACTCAACAGGAGACTGAACCCTCATGAGACCCAGTACAAGGTACAGCACTGGAAATAACTAGTAACTCACCCAAACAGGGACCTAGAAGGTGTCAACTAACAGGAGACTGAACCTCATGAGACCCTGTACAAGGTACAGCACTGGAACTAACTAGTAACTCAACCCAATCAGGGACCTAGAAGGTGTCAACTCAACAGGAACTGAACCCTCATGAGACCAGTACAAGGTACAGCACTGGAACTAACTAGTAACTCAACCTAATCAGGGACCTAGAAGGTGTCAACTCAACAGGAGACTGAACCCTCATGAGACCCAGTACAAGTACAGCACGGAACTAACTAGTAACCAACCCAAACAGGGGCCTAGAAGGTGTCAACTCAAAAGAGACTGAACCCTCATGAGACCCAGTACAATGTACCGCACTAGAACTAACTAGTAACTCAACCTAATCAGGGACCTAGAAGGTGTCAACTCAACAGGAGACTGAACCCTCATGAGACCCAGTACAAGGTACAGCACTGGAACTAACTAGTAACTCAACCCAATCAGGGACCTAGAAGGTGTCAACTCAACAGGAGACTGAACCCCCATGAGACCCTGTACAAGGTACAGCACTGGAACTAACTAGTAACTCAACCTAATCAGGGACCTAGAAGGTGTCAACTCAACAGGAGGACTGAACCCTCATGAGACCCAGTACAAGGCACAGCACTGGGAACTAACTAGTAACTCAAACCCAAACAGGGACCTAGAAGGTGTCAACCCCAACAGGAGACCGAACCCTCATGAGACCCAGTACAAGGGACAGCACTGGAACTAACTAGTAACTCAACCTAATCAGGGACCTAGAAGGTGTCAACTTAACAGGAGACTGAACCCTCATGAGACCCAGTACAAGGCACAGCACTGGAACTGCCAGCCTCTTGTGGCATCAAAGCACTGTTAGGGACTCTGGGGCTCTTGTGTGTAAAGTAGTTTGTTGTACACACTGTAGTTATTTTCACTACTCATACTAAACCTACACACCTTTTTCCCGGATTAGTTTTCACTTACCAATATATAATATCGCATTACTCTCAGATTTGTTTTTAATTTATGACAGTCTAATTTAATTATTTACAGCTGGAGAAAAGTTTACAGGTTGTACCAAATAGAGTACTGTACATAAAATACTGCGGAATGCTGGGTAGATGCCCAAACCCCACTGACTAAAGTACCCTACCCTGAACAGTTTGCTGTCAGTCTGGGATTTGTATTTTGTGTCCTGCTATGTTTTCTCAACGTGTGATCTTCAACTGAAATAACCTACCCTTTAGCACTTTTATCATATCGTACTTAATTATTTACAGATGTATTTTGCTGTTTTAGATTCACGATGAATTATTTAGTGCCAAAAAAAACTATGAAGCACTAAATTCACACCTGCTTGAAGAATGCCATCACTCCTACAGTTAGCAACTGATCTATTTGTTGAATGCTTAGGTGCATTTGTTACAGCCAGAAAAATTTTTATCTGGAAAAAAACACAAAGCAGTATCTCTCTTTAATGGAGGTAAAGGGACCATCTCTAGCCTCACTAACTAGACATTATCCATACATTTATTTGTGAGTAATTTGTTTAAATTAAGTTTAAATCCACTACTGCACAATAAGTATTGCATTAGGGGGCAAAAGCCTATTGATTTGTGTTGCCTAAGCCAGTATTAATACTATAGTAATTTTTGAAATAAAGGGGTTACTAGTAACTCGTTTTCTTTCTTGGTAACTTTTTAGTTGCATTACTTTTCTCACTGCAGTAACTTGTAACTCCCTATTTATTAGGAACTTTTAAGACAAATATAAAAAGTTCTTATTGAAGGAAACAATCATCTTAAAAATGTACCAACAGCAAAACACCCTCTCTTAACCAGTTCTGTGGCTATGACGAGTTATCTCGCCACGACCAGGTTTGTCCCCCCCGCAGCGCCCCGGACATAATATCCGTCATATGCATTTTGAAACATTCCGACAGTGGCCAGAGAGCTAGGGTTTGAGTTTGAATTTATCCCGTGGCTTTGAAATGTTATTCTCCATGTTTTGTTACTCGGGTGGCTCGCAGATAGAACCACTTATAAATAGATATTTTAATTGATTGGCCGAAGAAACCCACCTTTTTTTGGGCGGGTTTTGGGAGAGACAACAAAGCTGTCAACATCTCATAAGCGTGTTTATTGATGTTTATTGATATTGACGGTATTATTGATAGTTTGTAGTGAGAATGATTTCAGTGTAGGGGAAGTGAAGGTAAATTTGATAGTACCTATACTGTTGTACAATATTATTTTTATATTGAAAGTGTTTTACGTAAAGGCGATTTTGTTTTCTGGAAATCAGATAATTCAAATGTGGGAGTTTTCGAATGTGACGCGATTATGTTGTGAAACAAGCCCTGGTCAATGTAGACGGGCCTAGATTGGGTTTTCCATTCATTGAGTTCCAGGGCAAAATTACAGGAGAAATTTTATAATTTTTATTAAAATAGAGATGTCAAAGAGCTCGCGCGCCCCCCCTTTTTTTTTTTTTTTTTTTTTTTCAGCGTTTTCCCCTTGACGGGAAAAAAAATAGCCACTACGGGGGTGCTAACGAAAAAAACTCGCCACTAAACTGGTAGATAATTTGAAAAAGAGATTTTATCTTTTGAAGAGAATGCCTATGAAAAAGTTATGAAAAAGTGTCTGTTTTGGTGGTAACAAAGATGGTCTCGGCATCCTGATCAGTGTGTTCTAATTTGAATGAAACATTCCAAGGTAATTGGCAGTAACATGGTGACATTATTACTTATAAGTAACATTATTTGTATGCATTAATTCCATTTTACTTGAGATAGTTGTTAAATTAAACACCACACTTGGCACAGGCTTTCGTATCTCACGTCTACAAGCAACTCAAATTTGGAATAGGCTATTTATTGAACCTTTCTTCAAAAAAACTAGGTACAAAATTTTTTTTAAAAAAATTTACTTTAAATTATGTATTTTGGGGGGTTGTGGGGTAACCATGCTTCTTGAATATTTCCTCCTTTTAAGTAACGTTTAATATTTAAACTAACTTGCAGTTACTTTTTGACAAGGTACTTTTAACTTTAAAAAGTTACTTGGCAAGACTGACCTCTAAGTCTAGAATTCTCGGCTTCATAGTGACTCCTTGTATCTGTTTTTGCAGATGCCTGTGATGGCGCAATGCCATGGTGATCCTGTGGAATCGTTTTCTGTCAAGCATTCTTTGGTGTTAAATCAAATGTCAAGATTTACTTTTTCATCTAAAAATCTTAAGACTGACACTTTAGGAAAAAGAGTTTCCAAATCATCACCCACAACTACTCCTCGAAACTCGTATTGTGAGTCCAATAATGTAAGTACATAATGTAAGCAACACTTCAGAGTAAAATATGAGCATTTTTTTAAAATCAACCTCTGGCTATCAGAAAATGCACATCTTTATATAATTTTAAATTTTTGCTGAAAAAGTGGATAAGTTATCCAAATCACATAGCACTATTGTTGAATTTATGAATGTCTAAAATGAATGGTGGTCCTTATTCATTAACTTAAATATTTGTAATGCCTTGATTGATTGATTGATTGTTTTGTTAGCCTGTTGATATAGGTACATAGTACAGACATATAGGCATTGTCACGTAATTCTAAGCTAAATATAGGCTGATACAATAATAAAATAATAAGATATTTACATAAGTAGATAGTGTTAGATCTAAGTAAATAGTACAGATATATACATTGTCAAGTAATACTAAAATAGATGCAGCCTAATACAATGGTAGAATATTTAAATAGATATTATTAGGCCTGCAAATTTTTACATATTTACAAGAACCAGGGGAGGAACACTAGGTTTGACTGGGTGTATGGGTAAGATATTCCTGCAATGTATAGAAGCTGTTTTCAACAAGGAAAGTTTTCAGGTTAAGCTTGAATGAGGTATCGGATGAGGAGGACAGCACTTCTGGGAGTTTGTTATAGAGGATGGATGACAGATATTGAGGGCCTTTAGAAAATAGGGATAGATTGTGGGAGGGAAAATGAATAAGTTCGGAGGATCTAGTTAGGTGGCTATGTATCTGGGAGTTTTGTATAAAGAGGGAGGGGTTGTGGCGAACAAAGGTTGCGGCAGTCTGTATTAGCAGCCCAGTGAGCGTTTGAGCTCCTACTTTTTTGAAGAGGTGGCGACACGTGTTTAAATTCCTCTATATTAATAATATTTGCGAGCACTATGTATATTACCTATTGTTATATCTATGAGTTTTTGCTGATTTCTAAGTTGTTTTTGTTACATCTATGAGTTTCCGCATAAAGTATCAAGTGTATTATTTTAGACAGCTCGCACACAAGAGGTTTTCTCTTATGCGGGCTTCATATTATTATTATGTATATTTGAATTTCTTTCTCTCATCGTAGTAATGCTCATAATGTTAAACTTTGTATTGTTTAGTGTTTACTGTACTGTAATGATGTTATACTGTAAATAAACTGAATTAAAAATTGAAATTGACTTGAATTGAGCATGAGATAATGTTTCTGGTATGCTACAAAACTTGGTTTGCCTGTACCTACTCAAAATGTTCAGCACAATCAAGTTCTAGAAGACCTGCAGATTAAAGCTACTTGACAGTATAGCCTACACAGTAAAAAAATTAGTATGTTTTTTTTTTACATAGTATCAATTCTTCACGGTATCACAGAAATTACGTTACAGTCAACCATTAATATTGTTATTGATTTCTTCCTTTTTTAATATTATTAGGCTGTCTTTTTAAGAAATGTAGATGTGCTGACTGTGGTCTAGCTAGGAATAATGTGTCTGCTTCAGGTGTCACTTCAAAGTCATAGCCAGCGAGCTTACCTTCAGAGCCGGTACGCGGCTAATATGCTCTTCCAGGTGACCGAATCACACACAGCTCGAGAACCGCATGAGCTGACAGTTTCTGCTGGCCATTTAGTTGCAGTCATTAAGAAACAAAATCCTATGGGGGACTCAGCCATTTGGTTTATTGATGATGGAGGTAAGATATTAGAATAAAGCCGGTAGCACACTAAGTAGAGGGAGCATTGGTCGCTGTACCTGAGGCAAACATAACAGCTCGCTGACCATGTGACTTTGGGCAGCCGCAAGAAGTAGCATATGTATGCCGTGTATTTGGGCAAAAGAACACTCACATTAAAACGTGTCAAATTACTTTCTATGTGTAAATTAAAAGTTTTGTTAATAAATTAATTTTACGATGATAACAAATTAGTAAAAGAATGAAATATGACACAATTTTGAGGCACGTATCACTTGGAAACAGTTTAGTTTATATTAACTAAAACATGTATTTTGGGTATTTATTATTGTACCAAATTAACAATAATTTAATATGCTTATAAATAAGTGTAATGGTTAGTTTCGGCCTAGTTTTGCTTTAGAGTCGATTTAATTATCTGAATGTAGTTCCCCCAATTACATGTGATTAAATACAGCACAGAATAGATATAAAAATAACAATTAACACAACAATTTAATATCAATCTCAATGCTAGAGATATTGTGAGTTATTAAAATTTATTAATTGATTGATAAAGTTTTTTGTTTTATCAATGATGTAACCATACAAGAATTTATTATAATTGATTTATTTTGCTGTTCCAGTCACAGAGCTAGTGCCATAATGTGTAATTCCAGTATAGTAATTAGACTGTTTAACTGTATAAATTGAAAATTTATAATATTTATTATTCAAATACATAAATTAAATAACAAGCATAGAAATTATACTTGGGTGTGCGTAGGCAGCAAAGCGATGATTTCATTTGAGTTTGTTTTTGTGTTGGTTTGCTTGATTTCGGCCAAAAGGCCGAAGAAATTTTTACTTTCAAAACTTCACCACTCCTTTTTTAATTCAATAAATTTTTAATTCTCATGAAAACTATTATTGTTCCACGATTTTTTTGAATTCACAAACATTTATTTGCTCTACCAGCTAAGCTTAAAGAATATTCTGATCTTAATGTAATTTTCAGGGAAACTGTAGCTTTTTTGAGTTAAATCGGATTAATACTTCTTATGAAAATTGCACTTTAACGTAGGCTTGTGTTTTTTAACAGTGTTTGTTTGTTGCTTAGAAAATCAAAGCAATATTCACTAAGAACACCTGTCGGAAATTTGCATGGTTTATTTACGGCCTTGTATTGTTGGATCGTATCCAAACCATTAAGATTAACACATCTTGGCTCTACTTTAAAAAAATGTTGCAAACAATATTAAATCAAAATGAAGTAAAAAAGAAATAGGTAAAGAGGGGTTAATGCACCCAAAAGCTTATCCATCAATGTGTATGCACTGTTTGGGAAGCGGCCTATGCATGTCCTGTATGCATTGGTAGAAACAAATAATCTCCTAACCTACCCACCTCGTTGGTTTTTCCAGCACTAGGGCCTATCCATAAATTTCGTAATTTCATTAATTTTTAAATAATTCTGTAGGTACAAAGTATAATATTTATTAAGCTGTATGCCGAAGGGCCATTGACTTTTCAAATGTTTACACATTTAGCACTTGCCAATTTCATGACTGTATACGAAATGTAGTGTTCATCACATACTAATTTTAAAAAAAATACCTTAATAATAATTGGTTAGTTATTTTGTTCCATGTCTAGCATGGACCCAACCCCCTCCACTTAACCCCGATGGTAGATTGGATGGTTGCCACGACCTAAAATAAAGTAAACTTAAAAATCTTCCAGCATTTAATTGGTTGTAAATACGTTTCGCCCCCAACAGTGTTGGCTCGAGTGGTGGTTTTTCTCTATGTCTCGAGTCTTATCAAGCTCCTCTTTGTATCCACATGCCTCATAAGTCATAACAAATACATATTGTAACTGAATAGTCACAACTCACAATAATGATGTTCAGTGTTTACCTTAAGGAGATAAAACAGCCAATATTGTTCTTTGCAGCGGTCCAAGGGTTTCTTCCAAAAGCTTGTTTGGGCCATATACACTGTGGCGGCGGGACCTTGCCCCATGTACCTGCTGAGAATGTTACACCAAAAAGTAGTCGCAACCAAGTGCGGCGATCAGTTTCACCATCACAGACTGCCGAACTGCCGCCTTCTTACGAAGATGTGGTGAACAATGCTGATCAAAATACTAATGCTTATGCAGAAATTCCAGAATCAGTAGTAAGTTGCCTACAATATTTTATTTCAGTATAAAATCAGTTCAATTAGGTGCATTGTTTTCATTTTCATTTTCACGGTATTTAAGGTTTGTATGTAGGCCTACTTTCCCAACCTATGAACTTTTTCTGTTCAACCCAAGTATATCTTTTAATTGGATGAGCGTAGCGAGCGAAGCGAAGATTCCATTTCACTACACTGGAGAAAAAAATCCGGAATGTTTTTCTTTTTTTCCTTTCTTTTTTTCCTGTTTGTATTATTGTGTGTTTGTTAACTCGATTCCGGCTAAACCGATACTCCAATTGCGATGAAATTTTAAGGAGGCCTTCGAAATCTCTGAACTTAGAACTGCCACGTTTTTGAGCGCAATCGGAAAATTATTTCTCATGAAAATCGCCATTTTTACGAATTTTTTCGATTTTTAAAATATTTCTTCGACTTATAACACCTACATGCTTAATTCGATTTTAATGGTTTTTTCACAGAACCTTAATTTTATGAATTAAGATATTCGTGTGAAATTTGAGCGCAATCGAAAAATTATTTCTCATGAAAATCAAAATTTTACAGGTTTTTTCTTTTTTTTAAACAAGTCTTTGACTTATAACACCTACATGCTTTATCCTATTGTAATGAATTTTTCACAGAACCTTAATTTTATGAATTTATATATTTTTGTAAAATTTGAGCGCAATCGAATAATTATTTCTTATGAATATCGCAATTTTACGATTTTTTTCTTTTTTTAAAATTCCGATTAATAAAAAAAAAAAAAAATAATGTTAATTTTTAATTTTATTTAATTTAATAATAAAAAAAAATTCGACTTAGTAATAATTTTGTCACAGAACACAGAAATCCTTATAACACAATCATGGCAGCTCAATGCACCAATTACGCTCATCCAACAACGCGGCGGGACTTAAGCGTTTTCCTAGTTATACACCATACTGTATTTATTTATCTAGTATTTAAATAAGCCTTCTTCATTATTTGTTCAAATGCATGTCACAGGGACATGCAAGCATAGGAAGTTTGTCAAAACTAATAGCACTAATAAAACACAACACAAAATAATAAAACAATATTAGAAAGCAGAGTACATTAGTTACACATAGTCCAGACATCAAAATATTCAGTTAGGGTAATGTGTAAATTCTAGAGCATACTTCTTGAGCTCATACCTTTAATATTCCTTAATCATCAGGCAATCTATTGAATACTCGGATACTCATATTTACCAGATCATTGTAGGGCTATAGTACGTAACTTAAATATATAAATGAACTGTTTTTTGGTGAAATTTGTGCTTACTCCATTTGTTGGATTGCAAGTCAACATTGATTTGCAAGCTAAACCTTGTTTAAAAATTAATTGAAACAAAATTATATCATTTAACTTCTAAGTGTGCCTTCGATTCCAAGCCGCGTGCTTTTTTTAATTGCAAACATTGATACAACCCAGAACACCCAGCTTTTCGTACCTTCGTACATATGCTTGTGTCAATTGAGCTATCGGGCAAACCTTCACGTAATTCCTATTGGGATTCTTTTGTCCCATGGTGGACACTGCCATGTTGCTGCCATTACAAAGGTAACTGAACGATCGCACAGTAATCACTTTCCTCTTCCATGAGTTGGGTCTTGTATTTGCCATATTTTATCATATGTTATAGTAGGCTTATTTTTTAAGATTAATTTCACAGTGTTATGATATATTTACAGTTACAGTCACACAAATTGTTGTTAACTTTTATCTTCATTATTTTTTGTTC